>JAUMHF010000017.1:5225662-5247061 GCA_032359275.1 Microctenopoma steveboyesi | reverse complement strand
AGATGTAAATATCTTATTAAATTATACAAACAAGAATTTGTCAGTTTTCTTATTTTATGACCAAGTTGTTGCTAAACAAAAAATATGCATGTATGTTTAGCAAATGTTAGCATGCTAACAATCTAAAAAGCTAGCTCGTACATGCTGCGTCATCTTGTCCGCCATGTTGGATCAGGGTATCCATGCCCCAGGCTAGGGTGTGTATGGAGGCAGGGGTTAATCCATAATTAATATTGTCATAACTTGCTGAATTTCGTAGCCTGCTCTTTATTATTTGGGTTTGTTAGAAATGCCAGAATTGTTTATAACATGAAAAAACATCAAAGTAATTTCACTGAGCTACTTCGTGTCCTTTGTTTAACTTCAACCTTTGGGAGCCTATGAATAAAAACACATTACGCACAGCTCCGATGTGTTTTGTTTTAGCATTGTCATTGTGTTAGCATTGTCATTGTGAGCATATTTGTATTTAGCTCAAAGCATGAAATCACATTTGAATTTTTTAAAGTCATTTCTCCACAAATTGTATGCAATGTATTTTTATTAGTTTTTTTTAATATTTAATGAGAAATTGTACCCAGAACCACTCAGTAAAGACATAAAACACAGAAACAAGCAGTTTGTTTAAGATGGTCTTACTTCTCTGGAGTTATCCTAATATCACAACATAAAGTGAAAATACATTTTGAGCTTTTAAGGGTTGAATGATTCGTGTAATAGTGGCATGTGAATCTTCATACAATGTTGAGGATGACAGTTATGTTTCAGCTCCAGTGAGATGAGGAACAGAGTAGAAATGAACACACCACTAAACAATCACAGCGAACATCTGCTCTCTGTCACAGCGACACTGCAGCGATGCAAACGAGCTGTTCTCTCTCTCCTCATGCAGCTGTCAACCGTCATATCCCTCCCATAGACGAAAGATGGATCATCTAAAAGCAGAGAGAAAAGAGATCAATCTCTGAATTAGAAAAGGAGATATGAGCCGCGGCACATCTGGCTTGCTAGACGAAAACAATACTTTTACAGTATAAGTAGAAATATGAAAAAAATATGAAAAGCACATTTTAATTGTGTTAACAGCCCCGGAGAGCGGCTTTTAAAATGTGCTGCCCGAAACAAAGCCTGCAAAGCAAACATTCCTTCAGTATTAGTGGAAAAGTTTTAATGAAAATATACTGATAACTATGAAGATGTAAGAATTAGCTTCAGCTAAAAAAACGTTGTGGAATAAAATCATTCCAGCGCAGTTAGTTGATAAATATAACCTACATTTATAAAAGGAGACTCTCTGAGAGGAAAGTATTAATTAACCAAACAGCTGCGATTGTGTGAAGGGAAAAAATAAAAACTCTGTGGACGTGAAAAGAGGTATTTACGGTTACAAACCTGTCTACCTGTCAGTTTTAAATTCATAAACAAAAGTTAACCTCTGACACCAGGCCTGATATGGAGCATCAATCTCCTTGGAAATACTACAGTCTAGTTCCCGTCCTCATGGCTGCTTTTATGGATTGAGTATGTAAATCATGTTGGATAGTCTCAGGTTTATTGCCAAAGCACAATACTTCTTGGTTTTGTCTCCTTAAAATGCTAATCAGTTTTTCTTCTATGGAGGGACCAGCAGTAATAAAACCATGAAGTTGGATATCACAGTGCTTATATGAAAAATACAGTTTAAAATATCTTAATATGTGATTCTTGCCATACAGTGTCTGAAAATACACACAAACTACTTGCGTGACAATATTTTTCAATGAAGCTACTACCTTCACATCGACAGGGAGTTAAATATATCGAGGGTAAATGTAAGAAATGTAAGGATTTAGTGTTTACCGAATGTATAAACAGTAGCACATAAATATTACCAAACATTTCTTCTGTTTTTATGCACTAATACGTACAAATATTGTACATGTTTCTGTGACCTGCCTTCAACCCTCCGCTCGCTGTCTCTAAACAATATGAACATCTCCATAGAGTCAACGTTCAAAAGGTTTTTATTATATTTTAAAAGCATAACATGAGCTGCTAAAGGAAAGTATATGTTTCAAATTTTGGTATGACCCAATTCCTGGACCCTGTCAAAAACACAACCAAGCCGAAAAGCTCCAGGCAGCGTGGGGAAAAAACAATGCATTGTTCATTCTTATCTTTACAATTCAAATTAGGATTTATTTATACATGCAAGCAAACAAACAAACAAAAAAACTGTAACTTATGTTGCTTTGCACCTTCACAACTGCATTATGTACCTGTACCTGTGAGGCTCATTTACCCAGCGGTGAACTCGTATGTAAAACCAGGGCATGGGAGGGTTCAAACTAAGGAAACTTTAACGGAGGGTCTTGAACTAAACAGAGAAAACAAAGTTGAACTCTGGTAAAAGAACCAGAATATCAAAATAAACACTAAAAAGCAGGAAAGACAACACAGTGCAGAGAGAAAGCGAGGCCATGCAGGGTGAGGAAAAATCTCCTACACTGTGTCTGTCTTGTCAAAATCTAATTAAAAAATAAACTAAATCAAAAACAGTGAAACGTTGTTATGGTATAAATATGTGAACTAAAGTGCAGGTATTACACTAAAGCTTTGCACCAATGTGATGTGCAACTGCAACACAATCAGTAGTCATAACTATGAAACACAACATTCACAGGTCGACACAGGAGGCTGGACACAACAGTCACAACAACACAGCTACATCCCGTGTGATTGCTGCTGGTGATGAAAACGTATCACCTTTAGTAATTTAGTAGCCATAAAACAGTGAAGACTCGTGCGATTTAGTCTGACGGACCCTCAATCCCAGAACCCCAATAAAATCCAGCTTTGCAGTCCACACACCACCACCAGTCATAACTGCATTGTACTGTGTGACCCGCTAGATTCTGTCACCTCTGACACTTCAGCTTTATTACAACCGCAGATGCTTTTATCACACATACTCATAACACTTTGTTTTGGTATCTGTACCCAACAACAGGCCCTAATATAGCGTATGCGCTGAAATTTGTTCTGATTTGGTGACACTAGAGCCTCGAGTGCTACTTTACTTGAATATTTATTAACATTTCTGTTTTTAAAATGTACAGCTTTCATAAACCACAGGCACTAAATACTAAATTCTACATCCACAGTGGCGTTGTGCTGCAAATGAAACAAAATCTCTTTGGTGACACCACAGACAGATCTTGATTTTTCCAGAGATACTTGACAGTAATGGGATAATTTAAATTCAATAAACACATTTTTTTAGGTTAATGTCTGCAACACCACTTATTTTCTGCAGTGAGGGTGAATCTGCCCATTTATTCATAAGGGTGGAGGGTGAAATCAGAAAAGTGCAAGATATTAATCTATGACTAAAACCTGCCTGGCCTCTATTTGGAGCCAGCAGCCTGTACTGTGAGCACACTGTGTCATTTTCTGTCGAAATAAAAGCACGATGCAGCCAAAGCTTTGGCTTTAGCAACTGCCAAAACAGTTAGTGTGTGAAACTGCTGCGTGTTTGTTGAATCGCAGCTTTCCCACTATTTGGCAGCCAGATTAGGCCCCATATGGCCTGTATTGGCTTTAGTTTAATTTGATTAATTTGTTTCAAGGCTTGTAATCACAGCAGCCCATTTCAATGAGTGTTTTTTATCCTCTGCAGTATGTTTTTGAGCAATTATAATCAATGGGTAGTAGTTGTTGTCGATGTCTATACGCTGCTGTCTCTCTCTCTCTCTCTCTTTGTCTCATTGTCTCTCGCTCTTTGCTTGAAGATCAATAGACCTCTGTTCACCTGCTGAATTGCTGACTTGAATTGACTGAATAAAAGGAATTGACTGCATCAAGGTGGGAGTGGAGTAGCACAAATCAGACCACAGGGACACACACACACACACACATCTATATGAGGGTATGTTGGCTGTGGGATGTATACTGTACTTTGCACTGTGTGAGCATGTGGGAGTGCGCTCTCCGCATGGATGCACTTGTTTATGGAGTCCTGTCCACAAACCATTCATCACAGCACTGAGCTTTTGGTTCTAAACATATTTTCCCTCCGTGTTTTTCTGCACACGCTCATATTGCCGGTAAGCCTGTGACTGCTGTGATGCTTCTAGAGGGGAAGCATTCTGTATTTATCCAGTTCCAGAGCTGGTTTCAAATGTCAGTGAGGTGTGATTTTAGAGCAGACTTGAGATATGGATGTAAAGGAGTGATCCATCTATATTATTTTGACATTCATGTGTGTTTCCTATTGTAATCTCAATTTCACAATGGTCATCTAGTCCTGGAGGACAGGTTGAATATTAGACTTTATCAACTGATATGGGGTCATCTGTACATTTCTGAATCTGACTCGTGCAGGTAATGAAAGAAATCTGGAGTCAAAGCTAGAGTTAAACTGACTTGACACTGGGAATTGCAGATATTTCTGTTCATGCATTCGTGCATCTTGTTTGCATGATGACACAGATCCAGCCATTTACACGATGGCTCACGCTCCAGTCATCCTGAGGTAAATAAAGACGAGACACTTCAAGTCTGATTTCTGCCTGTGCCTGAACACCCAGCATGGGTACAACTCCATTCTCCAAGTGCTTGGAGATGCCTTCATCTAGCAGCAATTCTCTGGTTCTAGTCTGGTTCAACAACTCAAATATCCTCTTCCTGCACCACATTAGGGAAATAATCAGTTTCTGACATGTCAATATAGAGGAGGTCCCCCAGTTTGCTTTGTGCAAGCAAAGCAAATGGATTGATGCATATTTTCCTCCATGTGTTACAATAAATGACCGTTTGCCCTTTCGCCTCTGCTTCCTGCCTGCTGCACATGGATTGATCCTCAAGTCAGGATTTATTTATCATTTCTTCTAATTGTAGATCCATGAAATCGTTGCCTCACGGCCTCACAACAGGGCTCACTATTGCATCACAGGGACAAATAAACACTTCTTGCCTGAAGTGACACCATTACCAGTGGTGGGACTGTTTTTGTAGCGGAGAACAGCGCTCTCGGGAGGTGTAGTAGCTTAATTATTCTCAGGGGAACGCATCGCCCTGTCTTGATATGGGGGGGGGGGTGCTTTTCTCCTCCCTAAACACAGTTTTATCACATGAAACTGATTGTGGAGCTTAGCGGCCGCCTCATCTGTGAAATGCCATATGGGGATGTTTGCGCGAGTTCAGATTCCATCTCAGCAGGAGGCCACAATGAGCTGCTGTGACTGTGTGCAGTATATTTTTCAGCTGCAATGGCGTGCAATAAGTTACGACGCAGTTTTTCTCCTAGTAAGGTGTTTAGCTGTTCCAGTGTTCTGCAGACAAATAACAATAATCGCAACAATATCTGCAGAACACTGTGAACTGAAAATTGCTTTCCCTACAAACTCCAGTCTTCTGCGACTCCAGCAGCTTTTATCTCTGTTGATAACACCGTAGTTACTCTGTCCACACTGAGCAGCTGATAAAGATGTCTGATTACTGCGATGAGGCACCCTGTCACTCTAATTTACACTAATTGTGCACTCCCACTCTGACTGCTGCTCAACCGTATTAACGCCGGAGCAAATGTCTCTGGCAGTCAAACCCAAAGAGCCTAATTCATTCTACATGCACACAAATAACCGCACACTGTGATAGTCATTCCTACCAACAAAATACACATTTGGTGTTTATTGTTCCTTTGAGCATGTAATTATGCAGTTTTAGAAAGTGTTGTCTCACATCAGTGAGGAGAACTTGGTGTCGTGTATCATTTCAGTTACGTCTGATTGGGTGAGTGTGAGGAAGCTACAAAAGTAAAACTAAAGTTTGTCTTAGGTTTGTCGGTAAACTATTTTCACTAATCATTCCTGCTTATTTCCCTCATAATCTACCAGCACTGTTTACACTGTTCACTCTCCACATGATTTTATTGACACTGTATTTGGTGTCAGTGAGGTGTTGCTGTTGCCTTTCAGACAAAGAGCAGCTGTGATATTGCAAAGTCATTTAACCCTGTGACTAATACATTTTATGTCCACAGAGACCTGACCTGCACCGCCTCCAGACCATTAAGAAGCGTGGTTGTCCATTGAATTGTATGTGCTTTATTGTGTGCTGATGTCACAGGCATGTTCAGCCCACGGTTATTCCTCTGCACGATGAAAGCCCGTTGTTATCTGTGGTGTGTGAGAGGCTAAACCAACATGGACGGATCCCACCTACCAACATGCTTCTCAGTCATGCGTATCTGGGTCAGTATTATTTCGTGTTAGTGGAATTAACCGGCAACGTGTTGTGTTTCATGAAAAACAGCATCGCTGTCATGGCTGATGCCTTCTTACATCATTTAACAGCCCAGGCTCAGGCGATTCTCCTGCACCAACTCAACCCTGTCGCTTCATTGAATTCCATTTTTATTCACACTGTCATGCCACAAATTTTGGAGCTGCGCCGTTCACATAGAGCAGTAATTTTCTTTTCTGCCTCTTCACAGGTGTACAGGATAGGGCTGTCACAATAGTGACACTACAGAAACTCCCTAATAAGACCTCCGCAACATCACAGCAGGTTGAATAATTTCCCATAAAATAAGCCTATTACTACAAAATGTTTAAAGGGTTTAGAGTGAAATATGTGCGCAACAATCAGAGACAGGAAATCTACAGTTAGATAAATAGATTACAACAGACAAAAGAACATGACAAACACACCATGGAGTTAAATGCTCAAATGAGTGATACACATTTATATGGTCATCTTCTCTTCTCTTGTCCAAGACTTATGTTAAACACCAGTTAAACGTTCCCATTAACTGCAGCTGAATTTAACTGATTAATTTGGTTAATCAACAAAATGTGATTATTCGAAGGATCAGTTTGTTTCCTGATTAATTAACCAGCCACTGTCTGTCCTGCCAACTCCTTCCTCTCCAACCTTATCAGCTGTGTCCAGCAGCAATAACTTTCCTACTGTCAGATCATCTGTCCCTTCGCCCCCTCCCTGCCTCTCGCCCCAACTTGAACTATGCCAGCTTACCCCATTCAGCTAAATTACTGACCACCTTATTCCACATTTATTCTGCCTCAGTTGTCTGCCATCTGAAATCTTGTCAGTACTTTATTTGCAAAACACCCTTACGCCAGCTCTGTGTAGTTGTGCCAACAGGCAACGGTCAGTAGGCTCAGTATCTTCATTTTGGAGAAGAGTCATCTGCAGCACAGATTACATAAACCACGTTTGCCCACATCCGCATCAGCCAGTAAACCGAACCACATCTGCAGGTTTGCAAACAGTCCGTAGTCGAGGTCAAAGTTCACTGGAGCCTAGCATGGCATGCCAGTAAATATTTAAGAAACGTGAATAACAACAGTCTCTGAAGTCTTTCCCCACTTGTTCACCCCGTCTGACCCGTGTTTACTGAACTCTTATTTTTAAGTCCGTTGTCTGCATATCAGTGGAGTTACTGTGCCAAGTTTAGAACTTCACTGCTCAGACTAACGTATGTCCTATTGCATCATGACAGCTGTTCTTATCAAATACATCAGTGCTGGAAGTTCTTTAAACTGTTTATTAGACCCGAGTATCAGCATCCAAAATATTCGACCTCACAGTTGTTTCACGTCTTCTTCTGTGTATTGAGGAGAAGGACAAGACAGTGAAGTAAAATGGAACCATGTTTGTGTAGAGAGACACTTTAATGTTGACATGTTTTTTTTGACACAACATTTCTGACTTATGAGGTTGATTTCTTCTTTGGACTTTATCACCATCACTGACTCCTGCTGGCTGCAGGTATAAACTGACCTTTTCTCTCTGTGCATGGGCAGACAGGAGGAGGAAGCTACGTTTAGGTGACGATGGCTGTTGCGCTGCCTTTGATGTTGCATTTGATGCATGTGTGTTAGAAGACACTAATGTTTATTTTAACATCTTTTGGCCTTATTCAACACAGCATACAAACCTCACGTAGCGTAACACAAAACTGACACAAGTGAAACTAAGTAAATTGCCAATGGCAAATTTTCTCTGTATTTCTTCAAATGTTAAAATTTGTGTTGGCTCCTGGAGAAATGTTCATTCCTTTGGATTAATGTCAGTGTCCGTAAGAAAAGCAGCAAGAATCTCATCCCCTGAGGCTGTATCGCAGCATGACAAAACAACTTTAGGTTTTGGAGACAATGGAAGCACAAGGATTTATTCATTAATAAGTGAGGTCTTAAAACTCACTCAGTGCAGCAACATGTAGATTTGAATTTTAGATTTTTAGATTTAGATTTTTAGATTTTTGAGACAGCAGCCAACATCTGTCTCATCTATGACAACAGCCATTAACCCACAAGTTCCGCTTGTGTGTGTGCTGTAGATAAATGAGAACAGATACCGTGTCCAGTAATCTGAGTTCAACATTTCACTATATTTCAAGGTGAACCAATACCTGTTTTATTATGTGAAATGTATGTATATCAATACATTTTGAGCTTGAAGGTGGGCGTTCGTGTAAACATGGCTTCCCACTTCCAACCATTCCCCTCTCTCTGTGTTTCCTGCATGAACATGTATGATAGAACACACACACACGCACGATCTGTTTTCTCCAGCTCACTCTGTTTTTGTTGTCGTCCATTGCTCTCTGATCAGTAGCAGCACACAGCTCTGCAGGGAGGAGATGAAGTGTCTTCTTCTTCTTCTTTTGCATCCTTTCCCTCTGAACCCCATCCCCCCATCACAGCGCCCATCCTTCGTAGCAGCTTATGGGGGCTGAACCAGGAAGAGAGGTGCATGGAAGTAAGTGGGAAAAAATGAGATAAAGATGGGAGGATTGTGTGGCTGCTATTGCAGAGTGAACAAAGGCACAAGAGTGATTTAGTAATCTTGCAACAACCGCACTGCTGCTGCTTGGAATTATGCCAAGTGTGGACTAGATTGACTAAAGAGACTGAGTGCCCCCACAACCTCTGCAGGCCAGGAAGAATGATGGAGGGTGTGAGAGGTTGAGGGGAGGAAGGAAATTAAAGTAAAAGCAAAGAAAGGACTGAGTGTGTGGTCTTATCTCGAAGTGACCTCTTAAACAATTCGAGGGTCTGAGGACAGAGGATGTAAAGCCCCTGGTGATTTGTGGTTTTACGTTTTACAAATTTGTATTTATTTGCTTTGAATCAGAACTCAGCAGAGAATGAAGAAGTGCTTTAGAAGAAACGTTGCATTCACGGGATGCACACTGCATATGTCTTATTATTTTACATACACTGTGTTTGATGTGCTCTGGTCCCTGGGATTGGACATTTAATTAATCCAGGCTTTATTTGAAGGATTCCCTTGGAAGAGACTGGGATGAAATAGATCCACCAGAGCCAGCAGGACCCTCCTCTGTAGGATAAACTGCTTGACGGAATTTTCTCCTCCTGGGAGCAGCAGGATTAGATGATGTATAACGATCCTACTATCAAACTATAGCAGCCTGGGCAGCAGTTAATAGTAACTCATATGCACAACCTAGGAGAGCTTTCCTCCCCCTCTCCTGTAATTGATCTTCTGGTGCAGACTCCTCACAGTGGCGACGCCCCCGTGTGGCGGGAAGGAGAAGCGCAGGACGCCGCGGGGGGTTTAAAAGCCCCCACTGACGAGGAGCTGCCCACATTATAACGGAGCTCCACACCGGGGAAAGTTTACATCCAACTATTCCAGCCGACTTAACGGAAGGAGAAGCAGCAGAGATGGCAACTCAGCCACAGCAGCCTCCCCCCCTGCACCTGGCTGAGCTCACCGCAGCGCAGTTCATCGACATCTGGAAGCACTTTGATTCAGACGGTCAGTCACTCTGGTTTAATGAAGAGTTAAAAAGAACAATAATAATTGTGCGAAAGGTTTGATATTGGAAAAAAAAAGCTTATTTGCGCGTAGAACGGTTTTGTTTGAAGTTAGTATGATATGTGTGAAATCAGCTAAATTAATATTTCACAGAACAATATTAACTGCTGCAAGAATATTAAAATATTAATGTAAAACGAGAATTTCTAAATTTAAACTGGTGTTCAGAAATACTCATCAATCTATCAAGCACTCACCTCTGAGTCTAATCTTATCATAAATAATGGGGACACTGTAGTTTCCTGTTATTTATTCTGCGATTCAATTGTGTCATAGTTGTATTTATACTGTGTTGATGGCAAATTAAATCCGTTTTTTAAAGAGCAGGCTGGATAAGATAAGGGAGAGTGGGAAAACGCTGACAGGGGTGGGAGGGAGTCTGAAAGACAGAAAGAGCATGAAGCAGAGGGACGCAAAGGGGGGAGGATAAGAGAGAGAAAGGGGGAGGGAGAGGAGAAGATAATAGAGGAGTGAAGGGGTGTTTTCTAGTTTGATGGGAGGAGCTTGATGATGATGAAAGCTTACTGGATATGAACCTGATGGATGTGGATCAGTGTGTGTGTGTGTGTGTGTGTGTGTGTGTGTGTGTGTGGACAGATGTGAGGACTTGATTTGACTTTGAGTTGGTTTTTGACATCGCAAATAACAAACTGACCTAAATTGAATCCACAGTGAAAGTCATTAGATCCTCATCGTGTGTATTAACATTATACTAACAACATTATATTATAGAGATGTACAAAACATTATCAGGGAGGATGTCAAACAGCAACACAGGAGACTTGGTTTTGGGTAGTAACTAGGGTTAGAGTCTAGAAAATGCATTGCCAGCTCACAGAAAGACAAAGGTATGTGTGATGTAGTGGAAGATGTTACACATGTTACTGCCACAATCAATGACATTAACATTACACACATATAAAATGATCAAAGGTAAGTAGTCAATATGCAGAACACACCTCTGCACCCGATTCCAGTGGTGAAATGAATCAAGTAAAAATCACATTTGTCTCTTTAATGATGTCATGTAGAAGGCAGAGCCTTTTGTTGTTGGTTTTTAGTTTGTTTTCAGAAGTCACTAATCATAGTTGAAACAGTTCACACGCTGTGCCTCAGTCAGCCAAAGGCTTGTTATGTAATGACAGAAAAGCTGCAGTGAAACGTTCAGAGGGTTAAACATGTTCGTCAGATATTCACAATCATCTGGGTCACAGAGGAAGATGAAGGTGAATTAACCGGCATTTCTGTTTATAGAACACAGAAATACATTGAAATGAAAAAAAAACTTTCAATTACTGTCCCTGCACAATAATTTGACTGTAATCTGTGATTTGTCTTTAATTTATTGTTTTCTGTCTGTACTGTCCTAAGCTAGAAACGACCAGAAGCAAATTCCTTGTATGTGCAACGTACTTGGTGAATAAAGCTGATTCTGATTCTGATAACAAAACATTATTTAAACCAGTTACGACCCAGTTACGACGTAGTTCCCTCTGCAGGTAGTCGTCCATCTTTGTTTAACAGAACACAGCTCTGACTTTGGAATTAAATTTCAAATCCTTAAATAAGGGGCAGCAAGTAGCTGGTTCGATTCCCGGTTCCTCCAAGCTACATGTCGAGGTGTCCAAATCAGAATCAGAATCAGAAGCTTTATTGTCATAGACATAGTAGAAACGGCCGTTACACTATGTCATGAAATTCTTATTGCTACATTACTCCCATCACTTCAGTAAGAAAATAAAGAAAACTTTCAACAATTAACAATCAACAAAGGGCATAAATAAACAGTGTGGTTATGCTCATTATAAAAATGATATTGGACTTATCATTACCTAGATGCTTTGAAGCGTTGGGGATTCTACAGATACTTTCAGAAAAACAGTAATTGTTTCCCAAGCGACCTCCTGGGATTTCAAAAGTTGCAGCTTAATTAATGTTCAGGGAACCACAGGGTTCCTCTGTGGCTCAAGTGTCAGTTAAAACACAAAGCACATGGACCTGAATTACAAAAGTGATTTACATGTTTCTACAAATGTGAAGAAAATTAAAATATTCCCCCTAGTTTGACGAAATATAATCGACTATCAAGCGCAAACCACAGTCCATGTGTGACTGGTCTTCTGTCCACTCACTGTAAAACAGTGTTTTGTGGTGGGGTGCGGGGTGGGGGTGGGGTCTGTGCCGATGGTTGTTTCTGGTTCAGAAAGCATCATAGCAGCAACAGGTTGATTTCCTGACCACAGCTGCAGAACAACAGCAACGGACTGGACTGTACCTCCAACTGGCTGCAGTGAAAAGTAGGACAAGGCCCATGAATGTAGGACGAGTTGGACACAAACCGTGAAGCATGTGTTCTTCTTCAGTAAACAGCTCATTGTGCCAGTGAAGAGTGACAGTGCTGAACACACTGTACGACCTCCCGTGAGCTCTGTCACCTTTTCTGCATTCGTCTGTCTTCTTTGTCTTCGTCTTGAGTTAGACAGCTGGGTTGTTTCTGAGGTGCCACTGAGCAATCGGGAGTCGAGCTGTGTTTAAAAATGTTTTGGGACAGACAGGACTGCATCTGCTCAGTGTGCAGTGGTGCGCTCCATGTGGCAGCTGAGACTTGCACTGTAACTTAACTCTGGCAGTGAGTCCCAGTGAACTGAGAACACAGTTACTTATGTGGGCTTTTAAACAAGTCACGAGATCTGAACACGCTAAAACCTCATCTCAAAATATTTATTCTTTTCCCGGCTAAGAGACTGTATTTAATCACCTATTTTATTTGTGTATTAGATTATGTAACAGCTAAATCTGCTGGAGTAAACTGGGCACGTCATTTGTCAGGTGAAAAGGTTAGTTGAAAAAAAAAAGAAATTCAGATTAAAATCTGGCTATCAGACTCAGCAACATGTAAACATCAGCAAGCCATGCGTCCAAAGCTGCTGCTGTGCCACGAGTCAGACTTAATCATGATTGACAGCCATCAAACATCACACTGAGAACATAATAACTTCATACAGGACCTGAGCGCCACAGTTTCAGTCTCTGGTATTTTAAAACTCAGAATGACAAAAATAATTTTGTGTGCACTCAGAGGAGGCCGTCTCACTGAATCATTTATTAAACACTGGTCAGTTTACCATTGCTACACATATGGCTGCAGGCAAGGGCATCTCACACAAACATGCTGCTCAGCTAGTTACAATCAATTTCTGAGATTTATCAATATAGATCAATGTAGAAATCAATCTCAGTGTTTCCACTGGGCACTGTGCTAAAAACATATCAGGGGAATTATTGTTGCTGCTCCTTCAAATTAAAATATTCTCTGTAAAGACGTAGCTGTGGTGATCACAGGGAGGAAATTTTGATGAGAGACAGAAACAGATACCAGGCATTCAAAATAAATTTGCTTTATTTTACAGGTGGGTTATTTCCTAATTATTTATTAAGGATATTTTTGGAAGAACCTATTACTTCCGTTCTAATTGCAGAAAAAATAAAGGCATAGTTCTGTTTTAGTTAAACTGTAATTGTCTTGCATTTACTTACTGACTTCTATGAACATCCACTGAAGAAAATGCTAAGTTTAAACCTGTAGAAGATTTATTACTCCTACATTTATTATTCCAGCGTTGTTTGTAGACACACTTTGCATATTCAGCTCATCTGCTCTCCTCTAATTAAAAGTTGTGCCAGCTAATCATTAAATACCTGGGGGATGTGCCAACGGATCACTATTTATTTTAGCTGAAATTAGCACCAAACGAAGTGGTTCTTTCCAGAAAACTTTTTAGGGGAACCTGTTAAATTATGCGTTGCCATAAATTGCTCTGTGTGCAGCAGCAGCATCAGCTCTTGCTCAGCAATTACCTCAGCAATGTGAAAAACTTATAGGTATTGTATGAATTGTGTGTGCAAATATGTCCTTAATAAAAATACTATGTATATATATATATTAAGTTATGAAACATCTTAATGTAAAAGATATTTTCCAACAACCATACTGACGACGAATAAGGACAGAACAGCCCCACTGTTGTTAGCATCTTAGCATTTAGCATGAAGAAACACTGGAAAAGGTTTTAATTGCTTAAAATGAAAATGTCAAACTGATCTCTCTCTCTCTCTCTCTCTCTCTGTCTCTCTCTCTGTCTCTGAGAAATTATTATCAGTTTGAAATGTGAATAATTAAAGTAAAATAAAAGTGAAGTGAAAATGACCAGGTCATGCTGAATCTGTGAGCCACCAGCTCAACCGAAGCACAGATGGTGACGTGGAGCTGCTACTGTACAAAAAAAAAAACCACTATGGCCACCCATGGGAGGATGGGGGAGGGGGTGACGGAGAAAACGGTCAGAAAGAAAGGAGATGAGAGGATAAGAGATTAAGAGATGAAGAGGGGAGCAGGGCGAATCTCTGTGTTTATTTCTGTACATCTGTGTTATTTTCTAAATTGAACAGTTTTATTAACGCACATTTATTTGTTGCCATTAAAGCCCCCAATCGCCCGTTTCACAGACAGATGGGACTCATCTTATGATTAAAAAGAGCACATTCAATGCCCTGTATGTTACCCTGTGACTTGCAGGCGAACTAGTGGAGTAAATTATTGTATTAAATCATCCCCGGTCATGTGACTGTCATAAGATGCACAAATCCAGACACACTTAGGGACAGAATGCCCCAATAAGCATCAATCTGACTGCCCTCTTTCATCCTCTTAGGCAAGAAAATGCTCATTATACTGTGTACACTCCAACTGACTCTTGTAGTCTGTTTTTTCTGCTTCAGCTGCTCGCAAAGTTTACAGAATCTTGTCCACAGCTAAATGTCAGTTTGACTTGAGAGACTGTGTAAGGATGAGAATACGTTACAAAGATTTTAATCAGAGATCATATAATGTATTAATTGTATTTCCTAGTTAATCTGCAGACTTCTCTCTAAATTGTTTGCTTGGATTCACCACATACGACTTGAAAGTGGACCAGCACTCGGGGTTTGGTGGCTGTTCTAAAAATGTATAGGCCCAGAGTGACCTTTAATCTTTCATCAACTTCTGAGTCATTAATTAAACCTTTGAACATTCAACAAAGCTTCAGGCAACATAAAAGCTTAACTAATTTAGCTGCTCCGGTGCTCCACAGGAAACGGCTACATCGAGGGGAAGGAGCTGGAGAACTTCTTCCAGGAGCTGGAGAAGGCAAGACGAGGAGCAGGCGTGGTGAGTGTAGCACGTCACGGTGTACAAGGACACCTGAATCTGAAGTAATGAGGGGCTAAAAAATGTCTGTGGAACCTTCATCAGCTGTTGCTGCGATGTTGATTGTTCTGATGATGTTTTTAGAAGATAGGAAATTATTAAAATGAAACCAGTGTGATTATTAATTTTTTTTCTTATTCTGATTTTATGTGATTGCAGGATCCTTCACACGCTGCGTTTAAAGAAAAGATGAAGGAGTTCATGTCCAGTTTTGACAAGAATGACGATGGAAGAATTGAGATGTCAGAGGTGAGAACAATTTCAACGCAGCAGAGTATTGACATGCATGCACAAAATATAAACAGCACATCTACGAGGACCTTCATTCACATTGTCTTCACTGTGGATAAATCCAAGTCAAAAGCCTTAAATCATGTTAAAAATGACATGTGTTTAAATAAAGCCCACATTTAAAACATTTTCTGTCTGTATTAATAGAAATCTAAACAATATAATGTCATAATCCTTCTGTCTCCTTATCATCCACCCTACAGCTGGCTCAGATTCTGCCCACAGAGGAAAACTTCCTGCTTTGTTTCAGACAGTTTGTGGGATCCAGCTCTGAATTCATGGCGGTAAGTTTTCACTGATTCATCTGCGTAAGGATGTCGTTCACCTTATTCATGCCTCAGGACATGCAGTACTTTATATAACTCTTTACTATCTGCTCCGTCAAGCTTGCTAATGTACAGTTTAATAATAAGAAAGCATTTGAATGAGTCTTTTCTGTTGAGGTTTTAGAGTGAAAGCTCCTCAGTGACAAACTGATAAACTTCACTGAGCTGTGAAATGTCCCCACAAAGTGCCCGAGGATAGCAGTGCCATCGCAGCTTGGCCTTTGGGACACATGTTCAGCTGTTCTGTGATTTCTTTTGTTTTTCTGCCAAGTTAGGACGCATATTTCATGTGGACACAGTCCAGAAAGGATTTAAAAGATTAATTTAAAGTTTGGATGAAACTCAAACGCTCACAAAATGTTAGCTGTTATATAATGTTAGATATGATGAAATCACACATTTAAAGGAAGCAATATTAAGATACATATTATCCATAAATTAGCATAGGAAGTGGATAATATTTGCTAATTTATATTTTAATCCATCCAGTTTGTACTGTAAATCACAGAATCGCTGAATTATTAATTATTGTTAGTGGTTGTAATAATATATTCATCAGAGTCCAAAAGCATGTACAAAGCATCGATCTCATGTACAGAGAGGAAACTGAATCTACCAGACTGAGCTAATTCACATCTGCAGTGTCTAGACAAGAAAACACGCAAAAAATAAAACTAAAAGTAAAGTAAATAAATTCACAGATTAATACAAAGGTGGATATAATCTATGTGTCATGTGTGTTAAATTAATGACGTTTTCTACAGGTATGTTGTCTTGTCTTGGTTTTAAAGCAAAGTTACTTGCATGAGATACAGTAATTTAAAAAACTTCTGCCGTTCAGGCTTCCCTGTGTGTGTTAAAGCTATTCTTAGACGACCATACATTATAAATGGACCCACAGCTTTCTGCAGGGGAAAGGCAGTGTGTGCTGGAGGGGCTTGGGTATCCATCTTTGATAAGCGCTTTGAGAAATTCTATATTTACTCTACGTCAGACACGCTCATAACTTGTTCTTTATTGCTTTTTTACATGTAAATTGGATTTCCTATAGAGAAAACCAGTCTTAAAGACTTAAAGATCTGTGTGTTGTCTTTTACTTGTTGTTGTTTTACGCATTGTTTGACAGCCTCAGTAACGTAATGTTTTTTTTCCCGCAGGCCTGGCGAAAGTACGACACTGATCGTAGTGGATACATTGAGTCAAATGAGCTGAAGGTAAAACACAATAAGCAGAAATCTGCAAAGTAATCTCTGTGCATTTATCTTCAATATTAAAAAAGCCCACAGCCATTATATTTAGAGTCAGTACTTTGTGTGAACATGCTCATATTTGATGTTAAACATTCCAGTGTCTTGGCTGGATGTCTTATGTATGCCTGTTGTTATTATCCTAATTTAGAGGGACATGAATCAGCTCCTGTATTGTAACCGGTCCTTTAAAAATGATGTGAAAATGAGAACCACATCTCAACAAACTATATGAAAACCTGTGCAGAACTTGACTTTCCTTCCCAAGCTCTGTACATTTCTCTGTCTTCAGGGTTTCCTGTCAGACCTGCTGAAGAAGGCCAACAGAATCTATGATGACAAGAAGCTCAATGAGTACACGCAGACAATTGTGAGTTTCATGGAGCTGATCACGCTGACTCCTTCACAGCGTATAAAAGTGCAGAGCTCGTTGAGTTTTGTCCACCGAGGCACACATTCAGACCTGTGTCAGGTGGATTAGACCGGCCATTGTTTACCTGTTGTAATATGTGTGTATCTCCAGTTTCTTACTGGCTACTGCACGCAGCTTTGTGTTGAAACATGACATCAGAAATGTCCGGGGTCAAATTTTTATTGTAAGACTTCCTCAGTCTTAAGTTATGGCTGCACTGAAGGTTTCTAAGGGGGCGGTGCACAGTGCTTGAGCTTGCTCAGCTACCCGTCTGTGTGTAGATGACACTGATCTGCTGCCACTTAGCTCTCACGATCTTTAACATATAATTCTGTATGTTTGTGCAGCAACTGGTTATACGTAGTCACAGATTTCCAGATAAATGTTGTTAATCCTTCTTCTGTGCAGCTAATGATGTTTGATCTTAATGGAGATGGTAAGCTGGGACTATCTGAGATGGCGAGGTAGGTGTGACAGTTTGTTTCTCTGTCTACACTCGATTGAATCATAATACAGGATGTTAACACAACTGCTTCTTTGCAGGCTCTTGCCAGTTAAGGAAAATTTCCTGCTTAAATTCCAGGTAAGATTATACTTCCAAACACTTAATTGAGCTCAGACGTCAATCTATTTGTATGAAACACTGGAGCTTCAGAATAATATAGTATAACATTTATTTAAGCCGGTACAGAACAAAAGGATTATATGTTAACATTTTGACATTTGAGGCTCTGACCTCTATTTTCTTCTCTTTAGTCGTTCAGGATATTACACTATAACAGGATATTGTCCAACTTTACTGTTCTAATAAACTGAGTTGATGATTAAATAATTGTTCTAATAAAATCATGAAAATCTAATCCTAAATTTTCTCTTTTGCAAGTTTATATTTCACGGTGCCAAGAATTTCTTAGGGTGAACAGAACCACTATATGGTGCTGATGCCTCAGAGGTTACTCTACACAAATGTCATGCATGTTCTTATATCTATGTGCTGGCCTGCAGCTGCAGATCAGCAGTTTCTTTCTGACTGAGGATTAGTTGGTCTGTTCAGGATTAACTCAACTCTAGTCCCAGTTATCATAATCTGCATGGATTAATATCAGTTCTGGAGCTGGTGGGGCTTTTATCGCTCTCTAGAAATGCCCATCAACTTCTAATAATTTTACTGCTCTCTCTTTTACACAGGGCATCAGGCTCTCCGTTAAGGAGTTCGATTCCATCTTCACCTATTACGATAAGGTGAAAAGGGCATGTTTCTCTGTTTGTGCAGTTCATACTGTACCTGTGTGTGTGTGTGTGTGTGTGTGTGTGTGCTTCTAATCTGCAGTCATAACAGTGTCTCTGTGAGCTTGCAGCTGCTTGAATACAATATATATTGATATTTGTGGTTTTGAGCAAAATGTCTTCAGAACGTTTCAGTAAATGTTAGTAAAATGGTAAATGGTGGTATTGGTACAGGCTAAAGAGTAAACATTATACTTTCTAGACATCGTAGCATGCCG
Source organism: Microctenopoma steveboyesi (assembly GCA_032359275.1). Taxonomy (NCBI): domain Eukaryota; kingdom Metazoa; phylum Chordata; class Actinopteri; order Anabantiformes; family Anabantidae; genus Microctenopoma; species Microctenopoma steveboyesi. Next base: position 5,228,183 of record JAUMHF010000017.1, on the reverse strand, counting down.
ACGATGTAAATGCAACAGTTTTATTCCAAATAAAGTTGTATCTTATATGATTTTCTACTTTATGAGTATGTAACATGTTACAGCCTCACCGAGTCGCTGTCCTCGCTGTAGATACTGTCTAAGTTTGAGTACTTTCAGGAAACTCTGTTTCAACTGTACAAGTCAGACCTCCTTTTATTTCTCTTCATCAGGATGGCAATGGATATATTGATGAACAAGAGCTAGATGCTTTGCTGAAGGACCTCTGTGAAAAGAACAAAATGGTAATGAATAGTTAGCCTATCGATTGATCAGTTCAGGTTACTTTCCTACTTGCCAAATATAGAGCTAAGTTGGAATAGCTGTGTACAGCATACACAGGCTGTGCACTCTATCTTTGTGACATGTACAGACACTTCTGTGCCTGATAACTGTGTCTTTTCTCCTTGAACCACCCCTGCGTGTTGGCAGGATGTGGATTTAACAGGACTGGGGGAGTACAAGGAGAGCATCATGGCCCTGTCTGATGGAGGGAAACTGTACCGGACTGAGCTGGAGATCGTCCTCTGCCGGGACTCCATGCTGTGACCTCTCTGCATGGGACCCTGTCATCCCTCTACCTACTGCCTCCTGCTTCCTACCTCCTGGTGTAACCTGGTGCATGTGTGACCCTTAACCTCACCACACCACCTAGAGTGAAAACAAAAGTGCTCCTGAAAGCACAAAGTGTATTGGCCCTGCTGTTTTGCATTAGTTATATAGCCCACTGAGTCTTTTTTCTTTCTTTTTTTTACACGCAATTCCACAGTGAAACGAAGCCTAAACTAATATATTGTGATTTTGAATTCCCATTTTTAATATGCATTTGTATTTTTACATTTGTCTCATAGGTTTCTCTCCCACTGAATTTAAAATGATTACTTATGTTCTGTAGCATCAGTTCATTCATTTTATTGATTTTAATTTAATATGACCTTTGACTTGATGAGGCTTGTACTGTTCTGTTAAAGATATAACTGAGAGGATGAATAAATATCATATGACAACTTTTGTCCCAATTATTCACTTGCATTATAAAGTCATACCTTCATGTAATGCTGTTCCGTCACACCTCAGCTTTCAGGGAGACGGTTTGTTTGGTGTTTTCTCTAAAAGAAAGTAATTTTGCCCCACTGTGAGTGTTGTGTGGTTCCAGTGAATATTACAGCTACAGCACAGATGCCTTGAGCAAGAGTGTTTTCTCCAGAGTGCTTCACTTTCTAATCTCCTGGTAACACAAAGTGTGGTGTTGAAAAAACTTGTGCTGCTCCATTTTTCATAGCCAAGAGTCTCTGAAGCTTCTGCAGCATTTTGAGAATAGGTGCATGCAGCAGAACAAGCTGAAATATCACAGACAACAAAAATACAGAACAATAATACTTCCTTGCATGTACAGAAATCTGACAAAATGCAACATCAAAAAAATACAAAAATATGCACTTTTAAATAATTGAAATGTGTCTCTCCCATCAAAATGTGTGTATCAGAGCATCCACGGCTCATCATATTTATCAATATAGTACCCAGTGCATTAACCTACATAATTTCTTAAAGTTTATAAGTGAATTATTTAACATATTCAATCAAAAGGTAACAAAACGATGCTTCCTGATTCTATTTCTTGTATCACATTTCCCCCATACTAGCCAAATGGAGCGGTCCACCTTTCATCAATTAATCATCAGCTCTTTCATCTTTAATTAATTTCACTATGGTTTAAGCACACGCCGTGTCACACACCATAACTGCACCTACACACACACTGATTCACGCACAAAGAAGCAAAACAGCGCTCACCTCCTCACAGAGACTGTTTAATGTTAGACACGTGTGGGAATACAAATACACACACATGAACAGAAATACACAAGGGCTCACAGTGAAACATGCGCTGCAGTCTAAGCTGTTAAGTGCTGACAACAAGGAAAAAGAGAGTTATATCCGCTCTGATTGCTTCACACACATCAGTACCACTCAGTGAGGGAAATGAGACATGAGAATGGAACAGACAGATGAGATTCCCTCTGTTATTTACCCTCTATACAGCTGTGCCAACACACACACATGCAGTATACACAGTTTAATGACTTCTTGATACTTCAGCAATGAATTTCAAAGCAGATTATTCCGTACAGCTATTAAGGCTTTCGCTAAAGCATGTCACTGTGTCTTATTCGGAAATGAAACCATTCACAGGTACTGGGACATTTACTTTGCTCTCTGGTTTTCTGGCAGACAACGAAACAATGACTTTCTCTTCTGTTAACAGAAAAGTCAGGATCCTAGACCGGGAAGCTGATTTACTGAAAGACTCAACGACCCTTGTTAAACAGGGGCGGCGGTCCTAGGCACAATCTATCACCGACCTACTATGGCGTTATCTCAACGATACCCAGAAAGTAGTTCACACATTATCATACGTGAAAGGGAGGACAACCCACAGGTGACCACCAATCACCAACCTGAGGGTTCCACAGGGTTTATAAACCTGCTCCTCACAGTC
>JAUMHF010000017.1:5212395-5225562 GCA_032359275.1 Microctenopoma steveboyesi | reverse complement strand
GGGAGGACAACCCACAGGTGACCACCAATCACCAACCTGAGGGTTCCACAGGGTTTATAAACCTGCTCCTCACAGTCAGTCAGACTGGAGAAAACCATCTGGAACAGAAGGTGAAACGTCGTCAAGGAACCAAACAAGTCCAGTTACTTTGGATCAAACCTTTTTGAGATAACAACAGCATTACACAACAATTAATTATAAATGATGTCTCATAATGTCTGTAAGTTTAAATAAAAAGAGATGTATTATTATGAAGTCCTTACTGCTTGTTGACCCTGAGGTGCAGTACAAATCATAATGACAGCAAACACAAGCTTGTCAGAGTGAAGCTCATTATCATTAAGAATGCTGTCTGCTGTTCTAGCTTATTCTGGCTGATTAGCAGCTCTGCCCAGATTAATGTTGTCCATAAAAACCCCCTAGAAGGTAAATCTTTTTATTTTATTATAATGACAGAGTTAATTTAAGAATAATATTATATAACCCAAAATCACATTTAGTGGCTTTATAGTCTGTTAATGACACTCTATACCCTCATTTTGTGATTCATTTCTAGTCGGATAAGGAAAAGCTCCACTTTAAATGGAAAAAACCTCAGGCAGAGCCATGGAGGAGGGATTCCTCCTCATCACAGATTATAAACATATTATCATTGAATATGGGAGATACCAGGTGACTCCAGCAGAAAGGCTTAGTCACATGACCTTTTCTTAAGGTATAAATAGAGACATACTCTGTTCTAGTTTGCCCCATTTCTTTGCAATGAAACAAACTTACAAAGACAAGTTTGTTTTTCCAGTCTACTCTGACATAATCCAAGCACATCATTCTCACATTTGGAAAAGGAACAAATACACAAAATAATGAATTCAATTTTTAAAGGGATTAATAGAGTTCTTTTTTATTTATTCCAGAAAAAAGGCTTCATCTTACAGTGTGCAATAATCCAATATTAATTGATTTATGATGTAATAGTACTATGTCAGCTAGAATATCTATCATAAGCATACACTGATATCTACGTTATATCCATACGCTGCTGTATATCTATCTGCATCTACTATGCATACATACCAAGTATTAGGTTGATAGTTTTAGTCCATATCTAGTAGTCTTCTTATTTATGACCTAGTCTTCTCATTTTTGATTTTGGATTTAGTGTTCTTTGTTTTTTCACCTTGTATTTCTTGATGTAACTGTAAGTCTGTGCTCTGCTGGTAGAAACTGAATTTCTTGGAGGAAACTTCCTGAGGGATCAATAAAGTTTTATCTGATCCTTCCCAATAAGGGGTTAAGTTTTTTTTATCGACTGTAACGCTGTAAATGACATCAAGATGCTGTATTACTGGAGCTAAAAAGTCTTACAAAACAAACATAGTTAAACCCCAAAGAAGTAAATTCAGATTCAGAAACCCTTTATTAATTCCAGAGGGAAATTATTTTGACCTGTTACAGCAGCTCTCCATATAAACAGATAAAACATAACCAGACAAACCGACACAATATTAAATACCCAGTTTCTAGTACAAGATTAGGTAACATTGTCCTGAAATAAATAGTATTTCTACATTGTTTTTTATCATTACCAGTTTGACTAATCTACCAGGTATTGATCCATGTAGCCTCCTGCATTGTCATAAGAAAAAAATGTTGCATCAGGCACGCACCGGAGTGAAGGAGAGAAGGGTTGACTTCCTGTCGCAGCTTCCAACTGAGCTTGCCAAGCAGTTTATGAGAGAAGGGATGGTGGACAAGGAGCAGCTGCTTTGGCAACAACCTGCCACAGCACCCCAAGGGAAAAGTGCCAAGTGAGCTTCCAGTGCAAGAAAAATCATGCAACCTTACTGTGAGCTGTGTAGACGGCTCCCACACACACATACACAAAGAGAAGATGCTGCACATTTATGTAAATGTATATGTTTCTATTAGTGGTAGTAGTTTTTATGGTATGTTTTGAACTTTAGAATCTTTGAATCCTTTTTACTTTTTGTATGGCCGTTTACACATTGGTCCTAGATGACTGTGATCCATGATTGTAAAGTCAGTAGCACATTCTACGTTGCTCTGGATGAATGTGTCCGTTAGATTTCCTACATGTAAACGTTAATTACTAGCAAGTAATCATTATTATTAAGTAATTACAGAACAAAGGCAACCGTTCACACATGATTATGGATATTAGGTAAAAACCACCCTCTCTGGGAATTCTTGTGTTAAGATTGTTTACATCATTAGAAAACAACCTAAACATTGATCTGACAAATAAACCATAATGGAATATACAATAATTTAGACTTAAGTGGTAGAGGTCAAGTAAGAGATGCACAGATGTGGAATCTGAATCCACATTAAGCAAAACATCATTTATTGCTTTAGTAAGTGCAGTTTCGGTGGAGTGACGACTTTGAGCAGATTGAAGAGGGTCAGAAAGATTATAGTTAGATATGCAGACTGAAAGCTGTTGACACGGCTCTTTTAAAGTGGACGAAAGTAGTGGTGTTATATTTTTAGCTCTAACAAGTACATTGGTTGAGGTCAATTGCAACCCTTTGTTTTAGTTGCTGATTGATTCTGATATACCTCTGCACCAGTGACAGCCAGAACCAGAGGCAATATTTTTTAAATAGTCTTTCCATCTGGCCACTGTCTGTTCATATGTATGACCACCCAGTTCTTCTCACAGTGATATTTAAGGAATGCTTAGAAAGAATATTTTTCAATTTGGCATAATTGCCAACATGAACTCGATGTGAACTAATTAGATTTTAGTAGCCATGGGTCAAAGATCAAGGTCACACTGACTTCAGATTCATCTTCTTGCAGCCCGGTCTTGTAAACTTGATATGTGAAGTAAAAGAAAGGAATTTCTTCTATTTTGGCAGAACTGTCCACTTTGACTGATTAACTGATTTGTTTTTGGTGATGTCAAATGTCAAAGGTCAAGGTCACAGTCGCCTTATGTTCATTAAATTCATGTTACGAACTGTTGGAAGAATCTTTTAATCTTCTAGGTCTGCCTTGTCTTAGGCCTATGTGTTAACCATTTACCATATAGTGATATACCTTTGTGTCCTCGCTTACGAGAATAAACTAATACTTTTGGAATTCAGATGATGATCTCCAGTGAATTTTCAATGTAACATTTTCCTATCATGAATGCGATATCTCATGACTTTACTTTACTTTGCTTGGCAGACGCTTTTATCCAAAGCGACTTACAAGGAGCTAGCGCTGGGTGTCTGGCTCAAGGACACACCTGGTAGGGAATGGATTAGGAGTCAGACGGGGTTCGAACCCACAACCTTCTATGCTGTATATACCATTCTCACCAATGCTTAATATCAGAAATGATTGAAACAAATTTCATGGCATTTGGCACAAACATCTCCTGCATAAACATATTAGAAAATGAGTCTGGACAGACACATGCATGAACTACAACATTACTCTTCATCAGGAATAATTTAGATGATTCTCTTTAATATGAAAACATGGGAGTAAAATAAATCACTAGCAATAGTCAAAATACATTGCTAGAGCTACACTATGTTGATACAGCAGAGCCGGCCCGACCCATTTTAGTGACCTAGGCGAGATTATGGATGGTACAGCCCCTAATCAAGTGCCTAAATCCATGTCCTTCGGTCTGCTCATTTATCAGTTTGTGCCACTCTCCCACTTGTTCCCAGACATTGTAAGTTTGTCGTGCTGTCAGCTGGAGGTGTGCGTGGCTTTGCAGGTGGGAAGGGGTGCACGCTGTTTCACACTTTTACTGGCACAACACCAGCTCAGGCGGACGGGCCCTGGCTGGAAAAGGACTATTGCATTGATCTTTGTTGTGGAGAGCTGAGAAAGAATCATGAGTAATTCATACAGGGAGCATAGCCCAAATATGTAACTACACTCTAGAAGATGAGCTCAAAAAGACGCGACTTACATTATTTGAATAAGACTTTATTGAGGGCTTGAAATTGTGCCCCTCAAGTTGCGCACTGACTTCCTAGTTTGCCTAGGGCAAAGTTTGCCTGTGCTACAGAGTGGAAACCTGAATTTGAATTGTGATTGTGTTACAGTTGTAAATATGAATTTTATGTATTATAAACACAATATGATGTGTTTGTTTCTATAGCTTGTATTGGATCCGTATCTCCACAACACACTGGCAGACAACATGCATGCTCCATCCGGCCCCTCTGTTAGTGTGCCAATGACCTGCATAAAAAAAGGTAACAGGAAATGTTTCAAAGACCTCCAGGCTCTGTTGTTGTATGATGGTCTTCTAGGCTGCTGCATATTCTGCACAGAAACAGTGTTCAGTGTCATTGTTTTTTGAAAACTTGCATGGCTCTGAAAGACAAAACATGCCTTCCATTTATGCAAGCCATTAACATCGGGCAAAATGATGTACATTATGATAAGTGATAGAAGAATATAGACTGAAAGATAACAATGTGAACAATTTCAGTAGGCCAGTGAATGTTGATATGAATGCAGAGATGTTGCAGAGTGCTATCCCGGCGTGTCTCCATCTTTCTCCCTGTCATGCTGCTGCATATGAAACAATGACTGCTGGTGGACATGGGTGGAGTGAAATGTAGAGAAGGACACATCTGGTGGGAGAAGTTAAATGTTGCTTTACTGTAATAGTGCAATTGGTCAGGTGCAGTTTAGCATTTTATTAAAATTTTACTGTGTGTATGGAATACTGAATGGGCCCATTGGGTTTTGGGACCTAAATCTTTTGACTTAAAAACACAGAGAAATGCAAAACAGATGGTGCCAAAGGCACCATAAAAATAGATGTAAACCACTGACAGCACAACCAAATGAAAATGTAGTGAAAACTAACCAAAATACTCACACTCACTCCTATAGTATTTGTGAGGGTGCGTTTATATGTCTCTGCCCAGGGGCACATAGACACAAGACAGCAACAGCCCATTCCGACGCTCAAAGACGTGTAGTTGAGCAACATGTGCAGATTAAAAGAGATGATGTTGCCCTCAAGTGGACAAAATGAGTAATTGCAGAATTGTGCTTCTAGTATAGTTTCTATATCTTTATCTCATAAAATATCACTACAACTGACACAGGTGTTCATGAGTCATATACACGGTTACATCCATGACACACACACACACAGGTGACCACGGGTTTTATACACTAAACTACGTCACTTTAGCTTAGTTTTACGGTCCGACGTCAGCGCGTTAACGGTACGTAGCGCCGTGCCGTGGTCCTGCCTGCCCTTCACATTCGTCTGTATCCTTCCAGACTGTGCTCCCAGACGCAGCCGAACAATGGCCCTGCTGAAGTCCAACAAGGTTATCCACTGTTTAGGGAACATTTCCCCTTCCCTGGGAGCTCTGTCCATCCGCAGCAGGTAAACAGACATAACAAGCTCCAGCAGGTCAGAGACATTTAAAGTTCTCTTGCTTAGCGACGTGCTAACACGTTAGGTGTGCAGCTAGCTTGGCTAGCAAGGAAGTTGGTAATTTAAGGTTAACGTATTCATTTGCGTCAAACATCAAATCTATGTTGAAGTCTCACCATCCATTGAATTTTTGAATCTTACTAACTGGTTAGTTTACACCACGGTTCGAATGATTTCCAAAGGCCCAGACGTGCTGTCAAGGGTTAACGGTAGGTTAAGTTTGCGTATGCGGCGATATCGCTGATCTTGTGCAACGTTAACGATGAGAGTCGGTAAATGTGCAAGCCAGCTCCTGTTGTTCGTGACAAACACGTTAAAAACACAAGGTACATTAAAGGGCAACTTATTGTCGCGATCTGTGAAGCTGGTTAGTGATGAAAGTCACGTTGTGGCGTGTCAGTAACCACACAGCACGAGTTTCCGTGGAGCAGTTGCCGATGTAATAAATATAGTTATACAAAGTTTTGGTTCGTTTATAATAATTTATTTTATATGCTGGCAGCGACTTTACTTTGTTTTAAAGGCGACGCTCTTAAAACTTTACACGATTACGAATGTTGTAATTGTGTCGATTCCAAGCACCGTTTAAGATAAATGACTTGTCGTAGAGAACTGTGCAGTCCGATTGGCTAGCGCGTTTCAACCTAGCTCGCTGATTGGCTAAGGAGTCCCTCCTTGAAACGTCGATTAGCTCTCGAGTTCCTCATTTAATGTCTGATTAGCTAATTTTTAGCGGTGAAACTACGATGGGCGCCGGTGTTGGGTTTTTCCAGCCAGGTACTATCATGTGTCTGTGTGGGTGTGTTTAGAGTTTCTGCTTTTGTCTCGTGTTGTATCAAGTTCAAACATATTGGTCTGTTTTCCAAGCATAAATAACTCACAATAGGTATATTTTACAAAAAGCTACCAGCTGAAAGTTATTAAACGTTAAATGGGCTGTACTTGCCAAAAGATCTTTGGCTATTGATCACTGATAAGTTGTGAGTTAATGATTTTATATAAACTAAAGTTCAGCTGTTCAAAGGTTTTGCCTGCTGCAGGAACAACGCTGCTGCTCAGGTCTTTCTTGCAGTAGTTTTAAATAAAACTGTATAGTAAAATAGTTGCACATTCATTTAAAAACATCACTGCAAATGAAAAACTGTTTTCTTTATAATACAGTAAACATAATTGTTGTTGTACTTTAGGCAGCACATAATAAAAACGTAGGGGATTGGAGACTCTTGCCCTTTGCACAGTGTTCAGGCCTAAATTTAACTGCAAAGTTTGGAGGGTTACAAAGTAGTAGAAACCTGAGACAATTGGTGAGCAGCAGTGCTGTGCACTGTAGGTTTCAACTTGCTCTTTATCAAACGGTATGTGTCTAAAGTACAAAAGGGTATATTGGGTTGATTCCTACATTAGTAGCAATTCATTGTGATACAATAGTCCAAAAATAGTTTCAATTTTAAACTCTAAACCTTGAAATACAGGCTTAAACCTTTGTTTACAAGATACTTAGATCATTTTGTTTTATCTTGTCCATTCACACTTTGAACCTGACATCTACACCACTGTGTAGACTTCTAATTATAAAACAAAGTATTTCAAAAGCTGTCCATTCATTATAATTTGAGTGCTTACTTTCTATAAAACTTAATGTCTGTAGATATGTTTATATCTCATTAGTATGTTTTTCATGGTCAGTTTAAAGTGGATTTAATCTATTTACACAGCCCACACTACTGTCTGTTTGCATGACAATCTGTTGACCGTCAGGTTGAGGTCAAGCGCTCATACCATTTTTCATTTTATAGGGTTAGGGTTAAATTTTTTTGACACTGAACCTTCTGAATTGAGGATAAATGTTCGTTCAGTGGGGTATTGAAATGTCACATTCGTTCCTTTTACAGCATGTAACAGGAATAATTAGCTTGCCTGTAACATCTAATAGATCAGTGTTAGATATGGTCCATGTAACATCAGAAGCTGCACATCTAGGAGCTTTGAAAGACGCATAGTGTTTGTGTTGTTTAGTGCAGTTCTCACAGATGAACTCCTATTCAATGTTAACCTCCTTTGTTGTTTTTGCAGCTCATGGTGGGGTGGAGTGCAGATGGGTCCCCCTGACCCCATCCTGGGGGTGACAGAGGCTTTTAAGAGGGACACCAATCCCAAGAAAATGAACCTGGGAGTAGGAGCCTACAGGGATGACCAGGGCAAGCCCTTTGTGCTCAGCTGTGTCCGCAAGGTATAACTATCACAGGTCCTTTAATAAATATCAGTATTTCAAAATTTGTATTTTTCACTTTGACAAGTGTAAGGATTTGTTTGCATCTTACAAAGTGTTAACTCAGTCATATATGTTTTATATACACAGTAATGATCAGACATCAAGGATATTACAGTTGTGTTTCCCCCCTTCCAGGCTGAAGCTTTAATTGCAACCAAACAGCTGGATAAGGAGTACCTTCCCATCGGTGGTCTGGGGGAGTTTAACAAGGCCTGTGCTCAACTGGCTCTTGGTGATAATGAGGTCTTGAAGTCTGGCAGAGTAAGTCAGGATTTGAATGGCTCCAAACTCAATGAGATTTAAATAACGTCTGGCAGTTTTAAATCCAAATCAGTACAGTAGTTTTGATTTCCCACCAGAGCATCACTGTCCAGACCATCTCAGGAACTGGATCTCTGCGTATTGGAGCCAACTTTTTGGTGAGATCCTCTTGTACTGATCACCTAGCACAAGCTAATACTTACTGTAGGTCACGCTCATTATCTCACCGGATACTTTTATGTCACAGTCTCGTTTCCATGGAGGCCCACGTGACGTGTACCTTCCCAAGCCCTCCTGGGGAAACCACACACCCATCTTTAGAGACGCTGGCATGCAGCTCAAAGCGTATCGATACTACGACCCCTCCACCTGTGGCTTTGACTTCAAAGGAGCTCTCGAGGACATCTCTGTAAGACATTAGCAAGGGGCTAGAATGGGCATTAGATTTGTGTGAAAACAACAACATTTCAACACAACGTTTGCAATATTCATGTTCCAGAAAATGTTATGTGAAGATATTTACTTTTCATTTGTTCTGAAGTTGTAATTCCATTCAGACCCAACCACAGTGTGATTTATTCGTTTTCATGTGGCGGCTAAGAAGCTGTAGGCGAATCATATTTTTTGCACTAATTTACAAAACACTTTTAATTGTTTCTTCATGTCACAGAAAATCCCGGAGCAGAGTGTGATCTTGTTGCACGCTTGCGCCCACAATCCGACCGGTGTGGACCCCAGGCCTGAGCAGTGGAAGGAGATCTCTGACATTGTGAAGGTGCGTGTGTCTTTGCAGGCAGATTATGATAAAATCACTAATGATAAACGCTGTATTTTAACAGCTTTGGTTCTCCTCTCCTGTGTCTCCCCCTGACCTTCTTTTTCATGTTGCAGAAAAGGAACCTGCTCGTGTTCTTTGACATGGCCTATCAGGGCTTTGCCAGTGGAGACATAGATCGTGACGCCTGGGCTGTGCGTCACTTCATTGAACAGGGCCACAACATTGTGCTGTCCCAGTCCTTCGCCAAGAACATGGGACTCTATGGTTAGAATCCAGAATGAGCTCTGTCTTAATCTGTGTAAAAACAGATGGCATGTTAATAACATATCATATACAATTTGTTACACTGAATTCAATTTAAAAGCAAGTCTCAATGGGACAAACTGAAACACTTACAAATTGACTGACTGTGAGTGTTTTATCACCATCCAGTGGTAAGACTTTGACACTGAACCATCAAGTATTCAAACTACTGGAACGTGAGGACAAGCTTCTTTACTCTTAAATGTTCCAAAGTGTTTTTTTATGGAAAATAGTCACTAAGGGATCTGTGCATGTGCTGAGTGATTTCTTTCATTTTCATGACACTATTTAGCAGCACGCACACACTGATGTCACTGAATCAGTAGGTTAAGTCCTCAGATTAGCAGATTAACAGTTTTCGATCAGACTGACAACAGATTTCTAACACTCGGTGTACATGTTGATATTCACAGGTGAACGTGTGGGGGGCTTCACTGTGGTGTGTAAGGATACAGATGAGACCAAGAGAGTGGAGTCTCAGCTTAAAATTCTCATTAGACCCATTTACTCCAACCCACCCATGAACGGTGCCAGAATTGCAACAACCATTCTCAACACACCAGACCTACGCTCACTGTGGTATGTGTGATTGGAGGCTTACATGCACATGTAAGCATTTACATATTGTAAAATAAGTTTCTGTTGTGCCTGCTGTCGCTCATCCCAGGCTGGAGGAGGTCCACGGTATGGCTAACCGTATCATTAAGATGAGAGAACAGCTGGTGGCTGGTCTGAAAAAGGAGGGCTCCAGCCACAACTGGCAGCATGTCATCGACCAGATCGGGATGTTCTGCTTCACGGGCCTCAAACCCGAACAGGTACTTGTGCACTTCTGTGATAGTTGACGGTAATTACTGAAAGGTTAATTACTTGGGTGGCATGATCAGTGGGTAGAGCAGTTGTCTTCAAACCCAAGGATGAGCGAGTTTGATTCCCAGTTCCACCAGGTTACATGTCGAGGTGTCCTTGAACAAGACACCGATACCCCGTAGTAGCGCAGACATGGGCCTAGCAGCTGTCCAAATAACAATTTCCCCAAGGGGATCAATAAAGTATTCATTATTTTATTTTTTTTAATTATTAATTATTGTTCAGTTCTATTATTTGTTGATTGTTCTTCGATAGCTTTTGTGATCTGGCTTTGACCTTTAAAATTATAATAAAGGAAAGTACTTTAAACATCACAGTACTGAATAAAATGTTTGAGATGTTGCTAAGTAAAGATAATTGGAAATAATAGGTTAATTTAAAACTTTTTTTGTAGTTTGTTAAATGATGCATCATTTCAGAATAACAACAAAGCAGAATATTAGAATCAACTTATCTTCTTTCAGGTTTTACTTCAAAACAGGTTTAAATCTTATTTGAAGAACACATTAATCAGTAGTTACAGGATGATTAGTGAGTAGTTCCACAATGCTACGTTCGGTAGCCTTGTCTGTTCTGTTACATTACTGTTTACACTGTGTGTGTGTGTGTGAATATATTCTTTCTGCAGGTCGAGCGCTTGATCAAGGAGTTCTCAGTGTACATGACAAAGGATGGCAGGATTTCCATGGCAGGCGTGACCTCTGGGAATGTGGGCTACCTGGCACATGGCATCCATGAGGTCACCAAGTAGAATGTTTCCTGCTGGCAGAGCTACAGAATCAAAGCGGGGTTAACAGGCGCTTCATACATCAGTTACACTCTGTCTGCTCTATTCCACCTTTAGAAATGAGCTCAATATTTACCTAAATGTTTTTTTGATTGGGTTTCGTCATTTCAACAATTGCAGCTGATAAATTGTTAAATTTCTGGTTACATTTATTTAACATTTTGATGAACAGTTGTCCCTGCCAAATTGTAAAATCTTTTCTCACCCAGTGTTTCGTCGTATTACATGCAATCAACTGTTTCTCTTGCTGTTGGGCCCACTCACTTTCCTCAAACATCAAGGATGGGGGAATGTTGGGCTGTCCACTAGCTTTATATGCAAATTGGATCTCTGATGCTTTGTTAAAGCCTGTAGAAAATGTGGCTTTCTTTATTTTATTAGTTGACCTAAGCACTAAAGCTGAGTTTCAGGAGTAGGCTGGCACTTTTTAAAAATGGGCTTTACTGTATTATACAGCCTTTGTCAATCAGGTAATCTATTTACTGTCAGGCTAATGTGTGTCAGTTAGTCAGCCAGTAATAAATATCTTATCTCTGTTTATAATTGACATTGACTTCAGCACTTTTTCCAGTAGGGTTTGTGAAAGTCTAGTTGTTTGCACGTTTTAACCCCCTAACAAATCAAAAGTGAGTTAAACTTGGAACAAAAAGAAATCAGTGCATGTTGTCCACAGTGAAGAGTATTTCTTATTCCTCCAAAGCCGCTAAAAATCAAATGCCCAAATTATGACTTTGTACTTGACCCTGTACAAATGCCTTGATGTGTAGTCAATGAGTGGGATGGTTGAGGTGAACACTGGATACTTTAACCAGACATCATTTCGCAGTGTATGAATCTGTTAATCTGTAAGCTACAGAGAGTATTTAAAAATGTGGAGTTTAACTCCAGTCTACTTGTACTTGTGAAACGTACGGCACTTTGCCTTCATGTTTTGCATTCAGTCATAAAATGATGGAACATGGTCATTGAATAAACAATAATTATAAGAGTAATCGTCTGGTCTAATGTGTGTTCTTTGTATTTGAATTTGCCATTTATCACACATGATGTGATTAATACACAATGAGTCAGGATCTTGACTGAAGATAATTGTCCCACTAATGTTTCAGTGTAGGTTGTTTATCAGACATTTAATTACATCAGGCTTCTCCTTGAATTAATTTACTAATAAACAGTGGTGGAATAAAATTATTTAAACCTGTGTTAGCTACTGGCAGATTTTAAAAAGATTTTTATTTGTATGTATGTGTTTGTATTACTAATCTGGTACTTTAACTTTGTGTACATTTTACCAACTATAATTACACTTATTTGCAGGAGACTGGGAATTCAAATGAATTATATTTTCTTTTAGCAGAGCACACTGAAAATTCACAAGGAATATTTCCCTTGCTAAATAAGGTTCCACCTTTTTAATTTAAAATGATCATCAATTAACAGTATGTTTAAACAGGGGTTTCTCTGCTTCACATCTCATAAAGACCATGAATGTGTTGATGTGGCTTTAAATATGTAGAACTACAATATCCAAGTAAGTCACGTGACGCACTGTCACGTGCTCCTCTTCGTTTCTCGCGCTGCCAAAACACTGAAGCTTGTCATTCCCAGAGGTACAGGCTACTTAACACTGAAGGTACGGCATTTATCTGTATTTTATCAATTTAACAGCGGCCACATACTGTAAATATATATCTGCTGTAGAGCTCTTTAAATAACTGCTTTCTTGGAGTTAGTTTGTTTGTATGCGCGTTAGGTCGGTGAAACGTTTGTTAGCTAGCTATTGTAGGACACAGAACAACAAAGGGACTGACTGCGGTGACATATTGTTGTTAATGAAAGGAAGAGCGCTAATGTAATCACGGTAAAAGGTGGTGTATTTAAGCACTGTTTCACGTCGGCTGTTCAAGCTGTGTCTGTGTCGAAGACACTGAGGTAAGCTGGATATAATCAGTTCCTCGTCTTCTTACCATTACTATTAGTGCTTTGGTGATCCGCCATTGAGATATTACATGATATTTTTAAAGGTAATGCCACTAACTATCAAGTATAAGGAAGAAATGTTTGATTTTTTTGCTTTGAATCTGTCTTTCTCTTTTACAGGTCCTTTCCGTGTAGTCAGGCTACAGTGATTGAGGAGGACTCAAAAGCCATCATGTTTTTCCATGGTTGAAGGTATACACCAAGCCATTTACTGTATTTTTAGTCCAACTTTAGTTACAGATTTTAGAAATAGTAGAAATAATTCAGGAACCGTAAAATCAGAACTTCAGTATAAGGAAGCACTGAGGATCAAACACTCCATAGGGAACCTTTACTTTAAAAACTGTGGGCAGGCATAAGAGCTTACTATTGCACAATGGCCAATAAATGTGCACCCTAAAATGAGAAAAGCTGACTGGACATAAATATCTCAATCATTACAAGGGTTTTTGTTTATTAAGACTTGCTCGGTATTCCAGTGT
>JAUMHF010000017.1:5201890-5212295 GCA_032359275.1 Microctenopoma steveboyesi | reverse complement strand
GGTTCATTGTTGCAGAGTGATCACTAAAATGTGCTCTATCATCACACTGTTACTGGTGATAACTGGTAATTGTGACTGGTAATTGTTGCATTTCCTCTCCATTCACTCAGGCTTTCTATTCTGTTTTTCTTGTCTCGGAACCACAGAGTTGGAAACTCATTTTCTGGCTTGAGGCTTCACATGCCGAACTGGTGATGGCGATTAACGCTGATGTTGAAGACTGGGGCGTCGCAGGGAGTAGTGACTCAGGAGAAAGGGCATGGCTCCTGCAGAGTCCCAGCGTAGACTCGGTCCAGCACTTGGAGACAGACAGGCGGAGTGGAGGTGTGTCGTCTATGGGAGCAGTCTTCATCGTGGTGAATGCAGCGCTGGGAGCAGGTCTACTAAACTTCCCTGCAGCCTTCAATATGGCGGGAGGAGTAACTGCAGGAGTGATTCTTCAAATGGTGAGGAGATCCTAGTCAAAAATAAGCTTTTATACAAGTTCAATGTTCACAAGTAATTACATCAGGTGTAATACTGTAAATTAAGCTCCAACCTACATTTTTATTCCATTCATCCACTCAGCCATTATCCTAACCACGTGTACAGTTAGGTTCACTTTAATAATGAACCAAAGCATTGCCATTTGGTTCAAAGAGCAAAAATGAATCTGTCAGCATAAGTAAAGAAACTCTTAACTATCATGTGATTTATATGTTACTTAACTATGATTGGTGCACAGAAATATGTGATGTAACATTTTCCTCCAACTGCACGTGAATATTCTGGTACATCCACACTTTTATGTACTGCATTTCAAACCACAGTCATATCATGAAACCTCATACCGCAATTGTCATCAGAGTTCAAACACACGGCAGACATGTTAAAATCTTATGTTAACTAACCTAAGATGTTAAAACTGTGGTAGAATTTGTGTTTCAGACAGAACCTTGTTAAGAAGCTGATTTCTTTTCAGGACTTTTACTTATTAAATCTAAGTAAAGTAAAGCGAAGGTATAACTGTTATCTGTAGACAGTTTAACAGGGAACTATAACATGATTGTTTCTGTCTTTGTGTTTCAGTTTATGCTGATCTTCATAATCAGTGGACTGGTGATTCTGGGCTACTGCTCCCAGGTTTGTGTCACCTCACTGTCAAAAGTCTGACGTTCTGAAAGACTTAATTTGCATCTTGTGCTGTTTGAATTTTCTACATTGTGTACTGCAGCCTTCAAAATGAGACTTCCTTACTTTCACTTCAGTATTTTCTCTTCATAGTGCTGAAATTACTGGAACTGGGTTATTGCATAATAACTCATTTATTCTGTGCATGTATTGAAATGCTCATCTTTCCACAGAAGCTCAGACTTTTACATCTGGAACGATTAAAACAGTACAGAAAGAGTCCACAACTGAATTGGCTTAAACATATTTTGACGTTCTATGCTTTCAATAATGATGTGTTAAATTAGTATATGCAATAAGTCTAAAGAACTTTTTAAAATGTCACATTAACAGAAACATGTAACACAACAGTAAATTTAATCTATTCTTATCATTGCAGCTTATCTGATACCTTTTCCATTAAAGTCTACTCAATCTCCGTGATAACACATTAAATTTCATTGGCTGCAGTATTATTATATTAACAGAAGATGACGTTTGGCTTTAACCGTTTCCAGTAAAGAAAAAGAAAGTTAAGCTATTGTGTGTATGACTGATACACACAAAATGAGTCACTGAATTATTTTAGTTTCTGTTTTTGAGACATGTTGCTGCTTGTAATTTAAAGTTGCTGTGTTTTCTTGGTACTATTTTCAGTCTTTTAACAACTCGGCATAACACAAATCATTTAAATCTGCATCTGCTGAAGGTTCCAGTTTACCCAAACTCAGTGACAACTTCAGCCTCTGAACAGCGAAGATTCATTGATGCATAAAACAGTGTTAGATATAAGTTAACCTCTATAATACACATCTGCCCTCCATTAGTCCGATATGCAATACTTTATAAATAGCAAAAAGACGTTCTCAGTACTTTACTTACTATCGTCTGTCTGGTTCCTCAGGTCAGTAATGAAAACACATATCAGGAGGTTGTTCGAGCCACTTGTGGGAAGGTCACAGGGGTCCTATGTGAAGTAGCCATTGTCGTCTACACCTTTGGGACTTGCATAGCTTTCTTTATTGTGATTGGAGACCAGCTGGATCGCTGTAAGTATATTCCCACTGGTACAACTTGTTTTTCATTTTAATTTCCCTGTACTGTACATGATAATGTCTGAGGTGCAGAATATGACGGGGGAAGATGTTGTGCTGGGGTCAGAGCCAGGCTTCGATTGTGCTAAAAATATATTAATGAGCTGCCCTTATACCGTATCACTCCTTAACGAGCCACTCTCAGCTTACTCACTCATCTCTCACGGCCCCACAACACTTACAGCTAGATGTGCTTTGTTGCATTTTGGACATTTATACAGGAAATAATGGGCTTAATTTAAGACATTACGACGGATTAGTCTGGTTTGTGCTTGTGAGAATGGATTTTAACTTAACCTTTCTCCAGTCTTTCCCTTTCCTTTTGCTTGGTAAACAGTTCTGACGAGTGAGCGTTTATCTTTCACACATTTTAAGCCACCTTCCTTGGAGACCCTTGGTCAATGGAAAATAACCATTGCTTGTATAATTATGAGGAATTATTTTCTGGTCACCTGCTGTTACATGGACTTTGTCCTTTTCTGTTCTACATTTAGCTGTGATATGCGTGTTTTAAGCAAAGATTTCTAGTAGTAATCGTAGCAGTGATGGTAACAATTAACCCATAAAAAGGCCAAAGAGCATCAAGGATGACACCGCTCAGCTTTTTCGCTCAGTAAACGTCTTCCTCATGTGACACACTGAGACGCTGACAGTGTTGAAATTTTGCTCCCGTTTTTGTGAATATGTCGTGAGCTTCCACTTTTCTTTGGTCCTTTAAAAGAAATGGAGGGGTTGTGACTTTAATGATCTACTTTGTTAAATCATTGCCACATGCACTGTCTCACTCTGCCTTTCTGATCCTTAAAAAGTTTTCCTGGTCTCAATTGTTTTCCATTTATATCATTGCAGTGATAGCAGCTGTGGCTCATGGGGCAGACGGTTCAGTCAGTGTCCACTGGTACACGGACCGCAAATTTACCATCGCTGTCACTGCAGTGCTTGTTATTCTTCCTCTTTCCATCCCCAAAGAGATTGGATTTCAGAAGTATGCAAGGTACAAAGCGCTGTCACTCACTCTTCGTATTTCCTCTGAGGGCTAAAATGATTTCCGTGACATTAACCTTCCTTGATGATCATTCCTGGGGTGTTGTTCTCTACTGCAGTGCACTGAGTGTGATGGGAACCTGGTACGTTACCATCGTGATCATTGTGAAGTACATCTGGCCAGATAAAGAGGTGACTCCGGGTTATAATCCCGACAGGTGGGTGCTGCACACACTCACAGCTTCTCAGAACGATCTAAATGTTTAAGTTGTTCATCAACCCAAAATGTTCAGCACCTTCCTCATCTCGCTTTGCTTGAGTTGCCAAATTACAATATCTTTTACAGTTCTGCTTCCTGGACTGCAGTTTTCAATGCAATGCCCACCATATGCTTTGGCTTCCAGGTATTTTCCTTGTTTGTGATCATAATAGGATACTACTTCATTATGATCTGAGTTTACAGATATTATAAATTCCTCATCCTGGTCTGTCTCTCTCTCTCTCTCTCTCTCTCTACAGTGCCATGTCAGCTGTGTGCCGGTGTTCCACAGCATGAGCAAGAAAGCGATCAAACCTTGGGGACTTGTAGTCACACTGAGCATGATAATCTGCCTCTTTGTTTACACAGGAACAGGTATTGTTGGTGCCCTCATTAATGGGAGTATAATCAATAACCTGCTGATGAGTCTCACACAGTGTTACATTATGCTAATGTAACACTGTGCAGCACTGTTACACGTGGTGATGGCGCACGCCTGTGTGCTGATATGTTTGCTGTGTTTATGTTTTCTCAGGTGTCTGCGGCTTCTTGACTTTTGGCTCCAGTGTCAGTCAGGATGTGCTCATGTCATACCCTCCTGATGATATTGCTGTGGCCATCGCAAGAGCATTTATTGTCGTCTGTGTGATCACATCCTACCCCATTTTACACTTCTGCGGCAGGTATGACGTAGCAAAATAAGCTTGTTTTTTCGATACAGACGATAAGAAATCAGCCACATTAAAAACATATTCAGCCAACGCTGATGTGCCACATTAGAACCACCAGGTGGTGTTATGGTGTATCTACTGATACTGTCGGCGGTGGTTCAGGACGTGGAGCTGGTGACTGGTGACACACACTGATGCTGCTGAAACTGAGATGATATTGGCTGATGTGTCAGCCTTGCTGATTTATCAGTCTAGCTCATAGCTTACAATCTTGGGCACCTTAAATGTTATAAATGTTCATCGGATACTGTTGTAATGGTCAAAAAAATTGCACAAGCCTAGAAAGCTGATTGATGTATGAACAACTGCATTGCAGCGTGTAAAATATATTTACAGCCTTGTGGTACCTCACACATAAAACATTGATTCATTCCAGTACCTAATACCTAACTTAAACAGTTTAAGTCAATATAACTCTACAGCATCTCCTAAAGTGATACAGTTAGAAAACTGAGACTGAACATTAATGTACCTTCACGTAGGAGGATTCATTGCAGGACTGTTGGTACAGGAAGATAAACAGGCTTAAACTTTAAAAGGGGGAAAGACCACTGGTGTAGGAGGTTTAATTTTCAGAAGCTGTGTTGTGAGTTTGTTGCATCGCTAGTGTGCAATAAATAACCTTTCTTACTGCACAGTCTGTGAAGCGTTTCAGAGTTTTACTTTGGTGTCATTTGTCTCTCCAGGGCAGTTGTAGAAGGTCTTTGGCTGCGTTTTCGAGGCGAGCAGGTGGAGGTGTGTGTGCGTCGTGAGCAGAGGAGGAGGATCCTGCAGACACTGGTGTGGTGCATTGTGACCCTCGTCCTCGCCCTCTTCATCCCAGATATAGGTCGAGTGATCTCATTGATTGGAGGATTGGCAGCCTGCTTCATCTTCGTCTTCCCAGGTGACCATGTCATCATGTTTTCTCTTTTTTGGATTTTTGTGAAATCCAAATGTAAATGTCCCACTGTAATGCCTTTATGTGATATCTCTACCAGGTTTGTGTTTGATGCAAGCCAAACTCTCAGAGACAGACAACCGAACAGCCAGGTGAGACTCTGCTTATTTTGTCACATTCTTGACATGGATGTTTTGCTAGCACGGTCATGTTAAAGGAATGAAGGCGTTGGGTGTAACCCCAGCAGGGGAGAGACAGGGGAGACTCGGGCCTCTCACACATATTTCACTTCTGCACTAAGCTACAGTGTCATTAAAAGACATATAAAGTTGAATACTTCTTTCTGTGTTCTGGTCTTTTGCAGCTGGCATGGATTAGTGATTTTTGGGGTTGCCATGGTTACCATTGGAGCTTTCATCTTTGGCCTCACCACAACCAACTCCATCTATCAGGACGTCATCAGCTAAAAGGACATTTTGTACCAGAGCCACTGGTGTCCTTGTTGTTGAAGACAGATGTTTAGTCCTTATGCTGCTAATGAACTAGGAGATAAAAAAGAAGACGCATCTCATGACACTTATTTAAAAAAACAAAGACTTTCATGGCATGTCACATACCTGCTCCACAGTTAAAGTCGAAGACACCACCCAATGACAAGTGACTTCAAACACTTTGCCTTTTTGTTTTCTGTAAAGTTCAAATCGCATGTTATAAGTTCTTTTTATGATGGTTTTAACTTGCAGTGAAAACAGTTTGACGTGTCACGAGGTCAAAGAGAGGCGTCCCTGTGTCTCGGGTCCATGTTTGGACAATCCAGTTTATCTGAGCTGAAGGACTTTGTATAGATATATCTGACTATCATTTTCTAAACTATTGAAGTTAATAATTATGTACCAATTAGTCTACTTTAACTTGCATGTCACAGTGTTTGAAAAATCAACATGCTGCGATTCCCAGGGCTAATTCAGGTCTAGACTCTTTGTTGGTGCTGTAGACAGTTTGTTGGACTGAGTGATAGGTTTAGACTGACACACTAAGACCCAGTGACATACACTGTTAGTCGCCTCCAGGCCGGTTACAATCTGGTTGATGCGTTTACTTTCAGTCAGTAACTCTAAAGAAGCCGAAATTCATTTAACTACATGAGCCAAGTAAACAGTTTACTTTTTAAAATAGATTTAGAAAGATTGAGTTTTTTTTTTTACATTTTTGTAACGTTAAGTGTTATGATAGTGAATTGGCTGTTTGCAAAAGTACAAAGCAGCAGAGAGTAAGTTGGATGTATGGCATAGAAATAGCTGACTGAAATGAGCAAAATTCTATCCTAATGAATGTATGAAAAAATGGATGTCACCTGCACAGAGTTCAGTTTGCACAACATTTGCAAAAAGAAGTTGGGCGAGGTGCATCAACTTGAAGTGCGAGGTTTGATTTACTTGAATCAGTTGAATTCAGTTGCAACCGTTTGAAACGCATGAGTTACAAGTAGCTTGTTCGTCCTTGACTAAAAACCAAAGTGCTTCATTTGCCCCAATATACACGATGTTAATACTTGACGGTAATCAAAGATTTGTGTTCAAAGCTCGTAGATTGATTCAAGTTAAACTGCCTTTAATCTGTGAATAACTTGTTTCTAACCAAACTCCAATTACAGCTGAGGTATATTTAAAAAAATGTTGAAAGTTTACAATCATGTGTTGAAGTCATTAAGTCTAAACTGAGTAGATTTAATCTCTTCTTTAAATTAGATTGTATCTGTAAAAGATTTAGGTGTGATCTATAATTCAAGTAAATAAAAGGGATGTTATTTGTTTTCTAAAAACATAGCAAATGGTGTTAGTTACACTGGTTGACCTAATATACTTCCAAATGTATCATGTAATTAAGAAGAAACAGGGAAAAGCCACAGACAAAGAAGTAGCCAGTACAAACACTCTAGAGCATGTGACTTTATTGTTGGAATACAAGATGTTTTTATGGTTTGTAATTTCTTTCCCACCCTTTGCACACGACAGCAATCATGAGTGGACGTCGACTGTGTAACTGATATGCGTCGTTGATTTACTGTTTACAGGCCTTGTAAGACAAAGTTTTACTGGAAATATTTTACAAAACCTACCTTTGACTCTCCAATGAAATTAAGAAGACATGAATAAAACTGACAATCCACGTGTCACTTGACAGTTAAAAAGTTTAATAAAAAGACATGCAGTTGCACTGTCAGTGCTTTCAGAACAGTCTGGTGTTATTTCATTTACGTAACCTTTGCTAAAAAATGGGACTGATTTAGCAACAACAAACATTCAGTGATATAAAGAGTATTTTCTAAAATTCAGTTCTGCACAAAGACTGTTTCAGATTTGGCTTTGTGTTAAACCTAGAGCCAATGTGTCAGTATTCAGGAACTCACTGTGAATGAATGATAATAGGATTAGTGCCCCAATAATCCTCGATCGTCCCTGAGAAAAATGTACATTCTAACAATGATGAGTGCAGGTTTCTTACGCAGCAGCTTTTATCACAGCTCAGAAGGGGTTATTTGTTATGAAAGTCTGGAACATTTGGAAAGCGGGACCTGGAGCCCACTGAGGAACCATGTGACCAGCACCCTGAAACACAGTTAATCCACAGTAATGAACCTCACCAATCTAAAACAGGATATACACACTCGGCGGCCACTTTATTAGGCACACCTGTCCAACTGCTCGTTGACGCAAATGACTGATCAGCCAATGACATGGTGGCAAGTCAATGCATTTAGGCATGTTGACGTGGTCAATACGAACCGCTGCAGTTCAAACCGAGCTTCAGAACGGGGATAAAGGTGATTTAAGTGCCTCTGAACGCGGCACGGTCGTTGGTGCCAGACAGCTGGTCTGAGCATTTCAGAAACTGCTGATCTTCTAGGATTGTCAAGCACAACCATCTGTAGGGTTTACAGAGAATGGTCCGAAAAAGGGAAACATCCAGTGAGTAGAAGTTCTGTGGGCGAAAATACCTCGTTGATGCCAGAGGTCAGAGGAGAACGACCAGAGTGGTTTGGCTACTACCAAAGTGTCATAAAGCTCGAATCATCTCAGACTGGTTTCTTGAACATGACAATGAGTTCACTGTACTCAAATGGCCTCCACAGTCACCAGATCTCAATCCAATAGAGCACCTTTGGGATGTGGTGGAACGGGAGATTCACATCATGGATGAGCCGCAGCAACTGCCTGATGCTATCATGTCAACATGGACCAATATCTCACAGAAATGTTTCCAGGCCCTTGTTAAATCTATACTACGAAGGATTAGGGCAGTTCTGAAGGCAAAAGGGGTCCAACCCAGTACTAGCAAGGTGTGCCTTATAAAGAGGCTGGTGAGTTACGTTTCTGGGGTAGTTACTGAACTACAGACTGGTGCTTACCTTTACTGTCAGGAAAGTGACGTTTCCAAACTGTTGGTAAAAGCCAGCAATCTGGTCTTTATGACGCCAGCTCTGATACTCAGAAGTTGCCTGACAACAACATTCATCAGTATTGTTAAATGTATCTGGTCATAGTCTGGACAGGAAAAAATTTCCAAAAACAATTCTAAGTCCTTACCTTCAGACCAAGGTCCTCCACAAACCACTGGTCTCCCAGGAAGTTGCAAGCCATGTCAGTGTCTCCGTTGTAGACAAGAACCCGCAGACCCAGAGAGAGCAGCTTCAGATACACCTCCTTCACTGTCTGGTACAACGTGGTGTAGTGCTCTCCTACTTCATCGCTGCAAGGAAGAAACATGTCATCATAAACATGAAACCCACCTCCAGCCTACCTGCACACCAATGAGGTGGGAAAAGATTTGTTAATCTAGTTTTAAATGGAACGGGACTGTTGTTGATTTCTCTTCCTCAGACCAAACACCGAAAGAAGGACTTGTGGAAAATGTCATTCTTACTGTTGTAACATACCTGCAGATGTCCCATGGTGGCAGAATATCTGGTATGTGTAAAGCTTTCCTCACATCTCCTCTGTTCAGCCAGTTAGTCTGAGCTGTACTGTTGATGCAGGGAGGGACTTCACCAAGAGACGTGGAGGAGAGCGCTTGATCTGAAAACTAAGAGATTGTTATCATTAAAACAGGAAGGATTCGCATCCTTGACCCTTAACTTCACAAAGCATCCCCTACAGAGCCTCTTTACATCTGGCCAGAAGTAGCATCCAGATCCTTCTGCCCCTCGCAGGAGTGTGTACTGTCTGTTCCCGTTTACTAACATAACAATAAAACCTGCACCCGAGCAATTGGCACTCGTCCACAGGAGGGAAACACTCACCTTGTGGGAGTATGTCCTGTAGTTCTTAAAAAGATGACTCATGGTCCTCTCATAGCTTCTGTGGGACTTTCTTAGGCCTTCGCAATCCAAGTAAAGGGCATATACATTTAGTCCACTGTCATAAACAATTTTAAAGGCCACAGTCACCTGGAGGGAGACAGTAAAACTTCCATGTGTCATTCAGCAGCACCAGAGAATCTGAACAGCTGAATCTCTGTAGAAATAGTGCACACAAACCAGATTCTTGCAGGTCTCTGAACTTGTGTTGTAAAAGTTACAGCTTCCCTTTTCACAGCAATTTATGTTCAGATCACGCCATAAACTGCACAAAAAAAAACACAACACAGCTTAACATGACATCATAAACATAAACCCTATGTGTATCTTATAATCATCATTAGCACTTTCTTATCTATACATTTATTTTAAAAAATATCAACATCACAACTATTGACATAATATGGCTTTTTCCCTTTAATGAAAAAAGCGGAATACAGAATACAAATGTAATGATTACGGTAAGAAGGTACTTAGTGTACGTTGTTACAGCTTCCTTTGAAAATACAAAGATATTATAACTATTTAATTGACAATCATATTTAAAAATATGAACTTGATTTGATAATAACTCATCTTCCCTGTCCTCAAAAAATCTCATGTTCCACTGAGATCATAGGCACAACCCAAAATGAAGAATTTGCTGGAGGTAAGCGTAACTTACTCTTCTCCAAACAGGCCGTGATAATAACCAAAGTAGATCAGAGACTGATCATTAAGAGCAAAGCTGCTGAGACCATTTCCCACGGCAAAGCCCTGAAAGCAGAACAGAAACAATCGTACAAGAGCACCACTTTCCCCGGGAAGCTGCAATCTGAATGTGGCGCTGACAGTCAGCAGCTGATGGTGCTGGTGAGCAAACAATCTGAGCACCTCTCAAAAAGGTTTATCCAATAGCAACTGGACTTAGTAGGTTTCTTGACGACGTTTCGCCCTTCTATCCAGAGGGCT
>JAUMHF010000017.1:5091922-5190739 GCA_032359275.1 Microctenopoma steveboyesi | reverse complement strand
ATAGTGTTTTAAAGCTACTGGACATGACCATTGGCTCCGATATGGCCACACCAAAGCATCTCTGTATTTCAGCTGGAAGAGCACATTGTGCGCCTGCGAGAGGAGCTGGATAGAGAGAGGGAGGAGAGAAACTACTTTCAGCTGGAGAGGGACAAGATTCAAACCTTTTGGCAGATCACAGACAGACAACTAGAGGAGGCCAAGGCTGAAAGAAAAAACTTAGATAAGGACATAGAAGAGAACGAGGGGCGCCACCAAATAGAGATCAAGGTAAGGTTAATAAACTCATAGTATAGCTACACCGTCAAAGTGCACACGGGGATTTATATAGTTCAGTTTAAATAGTTTCATGTCTTCACCTTAGGCCAGAATATTTACAAAATGTTCAGTTGCCAGACTCAGCTTCCACATAATCCCACCTGTCCCTTTTAAAAAGCCCCTCAAACATAGTTAATGCATCAACTTTTTTTCACTCAATCTGGAGGAGCAGTGTAACTTTACTGCCCCAAATCCACTATGCAATCATTTGAATCTTTGAATCTTTTTGACACATACACTAAGAAGAAATCAGCACACTGCATTTGCAATATAATAGCACTGTGTGTACATGACTTGAAATGCATAGTTTTAATATATAAATAGATGCCAGTATTTTTACACCTATAGTCAAATACTGAAATAATGATTATCTCAAATACCAGAAAAACTAATATGGGCATTTTAATCTCAAAACACAATGTAGGCATTTTGGAGCCCTACAGATCATGGAATGAGCTTTTCAAATGAAAAACTATGGAATAATGAAGTAAAACATACATATATTGTCTGATTGTATTATCTTGTGGTGTAAAAGGAAAAAAAAAACAACAGTTATTGCTAAGGTGCTCAAACTACGATCAAAAATTAAACTGTTTGTTGAGGCAGATCGAGCAACATAATTCATGAAAGGTTTCTCATATCAAGGACGTTCAGTTTAGTGGAAACAGATATACAGTGAGGATAAGGGGTCAGCTGAGCAAGCCCTACCATTCAGGAGAAGTTTCCTATCAATATTTAAATGCATCTTAAATGTACATCTGGGGGTTAGAAGAGAGAAAGCCGTGTTGCCTGTGACAAGGCCCAGTAGATTTAGGAAAGCACAGTCTGATACAGGCTTCCACACTGAGCCATTGTTTTGCACATTTAGCTGTGAACTGATTCCTACTTGACCTATGGACTGATTCATTGATGGAATCATTTTTAGATTACATACCTCATAGTCTTTTCCTCTTAGGTGTATAAGCAGAAAATGAAGCACCTCCTGTGTGAACATCAGAACATGGTCTCAGAGTTGAAAGCGGATGGTTTAGTCTCCACTGAGGTGGTGCAGAAAGAACAACGACGATTAGAGACTATGCTACACAACAAAAGGAAGGCCATCATGGTAGACATGCAGGAGCTGGACAACGAAGGCCTTGTTCAGGAGCTTGAACTGGTTTGTAGTACACACCAACTCTATTTTATTCCTACTAATAAATATCTGTGGATTTAATGCTTAACGTTGATGCACAGTAGGTTGAAACGTCAACTGTGATACAAAAGCAGTTTGGTTGTTATTCTCAACAGAAACATAAAGAAGAAATGACCAAAACAAAGAATCACTGGGAGCAGCAATTTAAAGGTAAATACTTTACTGAGCTGAATGGAGCATTCCTCGCACGCACAAATCATACATTTGTGTCATTATTTGAACAGACGTTGAAGCCATGTATGAGAAGAAGATGAAGTTACTGCCTCAAGAGCTGGACAACATGAGAAAAAATGAGACCAGCGAGAAGGAAGACCACTGGAACAACCACATCTCTACTCTTATAGAAAACCACAACAAAGTTTTGAGTGAAGTTTCTGAGTATAGTAATTTTGTGCACCAGGATATGGAAGTAAACGAATCGCTCAAGGTATAGGGAAAAATTCTTCAGCCTAGTTAGTCTGACACCAAAGGAATTTCTGCTGTTTTGTTTTAAACGTGTGGTTAATTTTTACAATTGGTGATTCTGTTAATTGTTTTTAAATTTGTACATAAGTTGTTTAGTCTGTAAAATGGCCAAACGACTCCCAGTTCAGATGATGTCTATAAACGGGTTATTTGGATCAATGCCCGAAGCCTGATTCAAAATGAAAGAAAATGTGTTTTTTCAATAATATTGAAAAGTTGATTTGTTACAGCACCACTTTTGATCCACTTCTGTTTGTTTCGCTATGCCTTCTCTTTCTTAGATGGAAATAGAAAAACTGAAGACACAACAGGCAGGGAAGGAGAAGGATCTGGTCCCTGTTTTGCAGGATAACAAATGTCTCACTGAAATATTAATGAAAACCAAGAAGGAAATCGACAAAATTGAGAAAAAAATGAAATACAAAATTGAGAAAAAGGTAACAGTGATGTATTTGTTTGTGTGTGTTTCTTTGAATAGCCTGTAAAGGTCTCTTATGTGTTACTACCAGTTTATTATTTGGTGCCTAGCAAACTATGTGTCTTACCAACTGATATGTAGCATACTGTGCGTGGGCACCAGGTTAATTTGGGACACTGTTTATGACAGGATATAAGTGAAACGATCATAGAAAAACAGCTGCGTGATCTGAAATGGGAGAATGAGGCATTGGAACAGAAATTCAGAGAGGTAAAATCCAACTTTTATTTGCACAGTTTCATGTTGCTCAGATGTTAATTTGAGTCATGTGCACCATCGACGTGGGCCTAATACTTTAAGCATCTGTAGTTGCTATTAATGCTTTTGCATCTGCGTGTGCATGTCGACACAGCTTCAGCTGGGAAAAGACGAGCTGCACAGGACACACGCTGAGAACATAAAGAAGGTGCAGCATAAAGCCGATGTGAAGAGCATGCTGCTAGAGAAGAAGCTGAAAGACCTGACAGACAGTGTGGAGAAGATGCAGGCTCAGCTCTGCGCAGTGCTCTCTGCCTCTAATATGGACCAAACTGCCCTCAGTGGGATCACAGACAAAATCAAAGTACTGTTGTGAAATTCTGAAATTCTGTTTCATCCTATGTCGTTTGATTGTTGGTTTATTTTCATTTACAGTCTTTGAAATATAATTAAAGGCGTATTTTATGCACAT
Source organism: Microctenopoma steveboyesi (assembly GCA_032359275.1). NCBI lineage: Eukaryota > Metazoa > Chordata > Actinopteri > Anabantiformes > Anabantidae > Microctenopoma > Microctenopoma steveboyesi. The sequence continues at coordinate 5,187,616 of JAUMHF010000017.1, read as the reverse complement.
TACCCTGCTGTAAATGAAACATGTTTTTCCTTTTAGGGAGGTCTTGACTCCAGTAATAATTCCATCAAGAACTTAGAGTATAAAAAAGCTGTGATTTCCAAGGTAAGTAGTTACATTTGTTGATCTAACTAAACTTTGTTTAAGATGTTTTTCCTGTGATATTCACACTTACAAACGCCTGTTGTCTAACAGGCCTCTAAGGATTTGCTGCTGACCTATGAAGCAAAGCAAAGGGCTCTTGGCGTCCCAGTGGAAGAGCTGGACAGAGACAGGATTTGGATCCAAAATGAGAAGCAACCAAACTAAAGACTGAGCTATTTACGGCAAATCATTCTTGGTGTCTGATCTCATTGGAATCTGACATAAAGTGTTTCCCGTATATTTCTTTGTTACAAATATGATGTATTACTGTAGCTGTATCCTTCGACTGCTTGAGGGCCCTTTTAAATGAAGTAAAGAGGAGGCATATCCACCTCCGAAAACATCTTTGACGTGGCACAAAGAGACATACTGGAATTTTTTTCTCCTCAAGATTCACTTTGAATATGAGTAGTTATGATATTTGTAGGCTAATGATAAGGTAACTCCTGTGTGTTAAAATTGGCTTAAACCAAATTTCGGGTCATTGTTTGGTTAGTGCTAGAGATGAAGAAAATTTGTCTTAACCTTTCCCAAAGCTCCCTGCACACAGCAGACACAAAAAAAATGATATACAGAACACAACCCAAATATGAACAATATGGATCTTCAGTCCCACACAGTGTAATTTAATCAGTCCTGTGCTTGTTCCTTCAGTAACCAGAGCTTTACACAGTTGACTTACTCTTCTTTATCAGTTTCTTTGTAATGTTTTCTGTTATTTCACCTTCTGTACAGCACGTTGGTCTGTACAGCAATTGAACAACGATGCTTAGTTCTTATCAGTGAAAAATTATTATTTTTTTAATATTCATGCCATACTGAATTGCTATTAAAAGATGGCGATAAAGGTTGGACTCAAACTGAGCATTCCAATCTCAACAGCTAGCTTCTCCAGCTGATTTCTCTATTGCAATGACTGAGTTTCCAGCAGAGAGAGGGGAATGTATGTGGAGGATCCAGTTTCTCATTGAATATTCCTGTGGTGAATCGAGCCTGCTGCAGCGAGTGAGCGCTGATCCCTGTGGCATCAATAATACAGGAGGAAGTTATTGTCCCTGTGCAGGCCACAGTATCATACTGAAACACGTGGAGGGAGGGGGTGGTCCTTTCACCCAACCCTCTTGGGTTTCAGGGCTCACAGACAGTGGCCTGTCTCGGAGGAGCCCGCTGCTTTGCCCTTGCATACGGATCAATTGTAAGTCTGCCTGACTGAAGGATCAATGTTTCTAAACATCGACAGCCTGCACGGCCCTGCTGGCCTGGCCTCGTCAGTAAGGCTACACTCCCAACAAACCCATCTGAGAGACAGCTCAATAGAGAATCAGTCAGTGGGAGACATGGCACAGTTAGAGACTAGGATAGATGTCCTGGGTGTGATGCACGTGATGCAGAGTTTCACTTTGTTAAAACACCTAGATGAGTGTTTTGCCCTTCCTGTGGCCTCATGAAGAACCAAAATAATTAAGTGGGTAAACAAAATTAATAAATTGTGCAACTATAAGCTGTGATCTAAAGAACTGGAGCCCAATATCTTTATAAGAAGTTAAAACCAAGTTTATTTACGCCACAGTGCATCTTGTGTATTGTCATGTAAAGTAGTCGAATGACACACTGTAAGGTCATGTAGGAACAACAGAAAGCCCCAAACAGCTGAAGGAGCAGAGAGTGACCGAGAGCAGTAGTGGGAGGGGTGCAGAAGGAGAGTGACAGGTAGAGAAAGTTGGAGTGATGAAACAGTGCCACTCTGAGAGAGACCAGCTCTGAGTGAGTTGACGCTGCAAAGTTAGAGATGCTGGCCAACGCTTAGGAGGAAAGACAAGAATGGATTGTAGGAGCTGGTAGGTACTGACACTGTTTTTACCCTCAAATCTTTACTATCGCAAGCTATCACTGACAAAACAATGTACGTTATATAAAATAGATGTGCCCTGTGCTATTCTGTCAAATTGTTTAATGTTGTTTTATTATTTATTTATTATTTTCTTTATACACACCTCAACTTTAATAGTTCACAGTCTTTATATAGTTATTATAAATAGGCAGCCTTACTGGTGCTTGTCTTAGTGAATGTGCAGGGAAAGTGGTAAGGTGATGTGGAAGCCAGTCATTAAGGTTTAATATGCCCACTACACTCAGATACGTTACTCCTCAAGTCCATACCATCGCTTAAGATGAAAACAACTGCATCCATTCAAACACATTTCTTTTGTGAAAACCATAGGAAAACTAACCCGACGAGAACGATGTGACCACCACTGTGCACACTGGTGAGATGAAGATGGCAGAAAAAGGGACAGGGATGGTCAGTCTTACACTCACAGGCGTCATAGTTTGTGCTGTTTTACTGGGACAAGGCTTCTCTGATAAAACAGGTAAGTGCCACCAAGTCATGTCCTCAAATTGAAGGTTTGTGTGTCTGTGTATGTGTGTTTATTCTGTCATGCTGGCTCAAGCTGTATGTGATGGGACTCCTTCAGGCGGTGGTAAGGAGAACCAGAGAGACGACATCCTTAAGGAAATAATATCAATGTGGAGTAATGGAGGTGGCAGGAATCCTCAGAAAGCTCCACCAGAAACAAACAAGGACCAGTCCATGCACCCATGGGTGAGGAATATTATGGGCAGCCTAAAAACACTTGGTCTACTTCCCACTAAGAACCTGCCTTCACTTAACGGGCCGTTTGACAGACACCGTCTCTCTGGCTTCCTCTACAACATCTCTCTTTACCTCCAAGAGATGGGTGCTGAGCTGGAGGAAGCACCGGCAGAGTCAGATGAGGAGCAGCTGTGGGAGAAGGTGCTGCTGTTCTTTCTTCAGTCTGAAGGGAGTGCCTCACTGAACCAGGGGAATGGTCGGGGGCCTCCCCGACCCAGCTTTAAGGTCCAGGACTGGTTTTTGTCCTTGAGGGGGAGCCCTCATTGGGACTGGTTCTTGGGGTTGCTGCAGAGTCTTATGACTTTATCAGAGCGCCAGCCCCACAGGCCCCTGTTGACTCTCTTGTCACAGAACTGGAGGACAGTGAGTGCTGTGCTGGAAGCTGCACTACAGGCTATGGTCAGTGGAACCTATGGCCAAGCCAGCGCCGGCCTGCAGGGCTTCATTTGTGCTCTAAAGGGTCGTAGTGACTGCGCTTTCAGCGTCAGCTGGCTTCAGCAGCTGCTGCGTTTTCTAGAAACACACAATTGGAAGCCTGTGGTCAGTTTACATCCAGCAGGAGTAGGTGCTGAACACAGTAAAGGTTCGAGTGCTTTTGGACGTTTAAAACCCTTCAGCTTGCCCCCTGAAGCCAAGAAGCAGGAGGGGTCGTCTGGAAATGCATCTCAGACAACGGCCACAGATGACGACCTAGACTCCGTTCAAAGTTTACTGCTGCAGGCATTATCGCGTTCAGGTGCAGGGGAGCGTGGAGACAAAAATCTAGCCCTTGTGCAAAGTTTGGATGGGCTAAGGAGGGGCCTCCTGCACAGAGTGGGTAGCTCTGTTTACGGCAACCTGAGGAAGAAAGTGTCACGAGTTACCATGGTGCTGCTTGATGATGTCAGCAGCCTGGTGAACGTGCCACAGCCCAACGCTCAGGGCCAGTGCTCAGTTGGTGAGTTTGTGGAGCAGAGCTCATAATCATAAGAAATGAACCTGCGATGAAAATCACTCAACAAAAAAAATGACCAACCCACTCTTACTATAGGACATAATTTATTGTCGTCAGTAATGCTTAAGTTGCACACAAACAGTCTTATAAAGACGAGCCGTGCTGCTGTTATATGTTTTATTACTGGTGCATATAAGTGCCTCGTTTGAGTGAATGATTTTTAGAAAAGTAATAATGTTTCAAATATTAATAATGAGAAGATGTTCATTCAAACTTATGACCATCCACTAATTAGCTGCTTTTATTGAATTTCATTTCAAAAGCAAAGCCCTTGCTAAACGGCTCCTGTGTTTGGCCCTGGTTTCACCTGAGAGATTGTGACAGTGACTGACACTGCTTTAAAGTCTTTATAATGATCCTGGGTATTGAAAGCATCTGTTGTTAGCTGGGCTAATCGCGTTATCCCCTCCCTGATGTCAGTAACACTATATCCCGGGCATTGTCAGCTGAGCTGCGCTGTTACATTAGGCTTGAACTGCTGCTGAAGTTGCTGCCAAATTCTATTACTCATTCACTTTGATTTCCTGTTCATATTTTCTTTCTGAAGGTGATCTGAGGCAGCTCATTCTCTGGTAAGATATTTTAAGAACATTTGCTTCCAATGTGTCTGACATGAAATTGTTGATATTAACACAAAAATCACATTTCTACCATATGTAGGGGGATAAGACATAATATGACATGGAATACGCAGGCTTTGGGCGTTAGTGCCCAAGGTCTCCCAAGCTCACTCCCCTTCTGGTCTTGTCCTTCCTCGCCTGATGGAGATGAACTAAGATCACAACAGACACCAGCCCACTCATCTCCTCCAGCTCCTCAAATCGTTTCTCCACGAACAGTCTCCAAACAAAAACGACTTCGGGAACACTCTACACCGCCACACAGCTCCCAGCTCGACCAGCCACAAACAGAGCGAACGAGAGAAATGGAGCCTTTTACCTCTCCAGAAATTCTGGAGGCAGCGTGTAATGAATCTATCCCGGGCCTGACAGGTGTCTCGAACTTTACTGTGTTCCTTTACTGTAAACTTTTCGAAGGAGAAAACGGGTCGGTTAATCCCACTGTGGCTCAGATGGGGCTTGACCTGCACGACACATGCTCCAACGCAGCCTGGTACCTGTCTGCTGCCGAGGACGACTTCCTTTGGGTCCATGTCTGCAGTGAGTTCTTTGCGCATGAATTTAACAACACAGTCTGTGCCAACTCCTCGTTCTGGCTGCAGAGAGCACATCAGGTAACGGATCACACTTTGATTAATGTGGAACTTTTTAATAAATGTGAGAAGAGGCGCGACAAGTTGTGCCGTGAACATATTTGTCTTTACCTACAGTTCTACTTCATGTTAATTCTAAATTCTTATTTTACTCTTTTCAGGCTACACTGACAAAGAACTACCATTTATTTAACCAGACAAGCATAGATGACCTGTGTGCACAGCTTTCAGGTGAGGTGACAGGAAGCCCGGGCCTCGATCACAACTGTCTAGCTCAATTGGGAAGCAGGTCACTGAGTGCCCAGGCTTTCAGACACTGCTTTATGCCCAACAACTCAGTTCTGATCTCAGCTTTGTGTGCAAACAATTCCCCCGACTCGCACAGATCGTTGACAGAGGGCAGTTGGGCTGCAGCATACTGCTCTAAAATGCTCAACATCTCCCATGTTGACACAACTGAGGACTCTTGTCAGTACAGGGAGTGGGCTTTGCATCACTTCACTAACACCACCCTCCTGGAGCTCTGTGGGCAGACACACGGGTTGCGAGAGTACATCTGTCTAAATGTCACGGTTTACCATCAGCTCCTCAGATCAATGCCACAGTTCGCTGACCTCTGCACTGATCTGCGGGAGGAACTAGAGAGCAGAAAGTGCTTCCTGCAGAGGGTTTTTGACATGCTCCCAGCGCCATATCAGCTCGACACTTCACAATTATGTGTCGACCCGGGCCCGCTGCTAGTAGATGTCCTTCACAAGCTTAGTGTGTGTGAGGTTGAGGGAAGGGAGCAGGAAGGCTTTTTAGTTGCACTGGGATATGTGCTGCGAGTTTTGGACTTCATGGTGGGCCTCTCCGTGGGTCTGGATGAAGGGGAAAGAGAGGCAAGACAAGGTCTGGGTCAAGCCATTCTTCTCTCCAGCCTCCTTGACAATACGTCCTGGGCTACACTGCAGCCAGAAGCCTCCATGAGCGTCCTTCACACTGTGGGTGTTTTCCTGCGCAGAGAGCAGAATGCCTCCCTGAAAGAAGACCTGCTGAGCTGCTTCAGCGTAAGGAAGCTGACATACATACACAAACTCACTCACTCACTCCCCCGCAGGAAGCATAAAGTGAATAACGTGTCTCTGCTGTCACATCAGCCTGTCCTGTGGGACCTCATTCAACGGGATGACAACTCGTCTGCTCTTCAGGTTCTGCTGCAGGTACTTCATTCACACTTAACATTTCACAACAGATCAGATCGCTGAACTTTATATTTAGATGGAGCACGTTATCTCAACAGGAGTACCTCCAGATGCCAAGAGACAGCATTCGCACTCTAGTGATGTCCGCTGAAAAAGATGCAGTTAAGAGATTCATCTCCCACATGCATCAAAGCTGGGACCAGTTGCAAGTGGAAACCAGCCAGGTTGGTTCTGAATCACTAGGAGCTTTTCTTATTATCTAATTATATCTGTGCTGCATATGGTTCAGTGGGATCTACATGTCATGATCCATAAACATTTTATAGAGGGCCAAAATGAATACACACTGCTCTTTTGTTTTCTCTGTCAGGCCTCTCAAAAGGAGTTGCAGGCCATGGAAACAATGACCGCTGCTTTCATCCATAAGTTCCCCCGAGTCACCCCAGAACTGTTTGTGGACCTGTCTCAGTTCATTCCCTTCATGTCTGTCTCTGACATTATGAGCTTTCCTGCCTCCCTGATAGTCAACGACAGTGTGTGAGTGACTCATCACTGTTCCAGCAGACATTGAGTTTGATGTGTCGCCCCGTCCTGACGCTAACAGCTTGTTCTTCAGGTTGACCGCCATTCGTGACCACAGCTCAGGCATGAAGTCTCTGCAGAAAAAGGCCTTTGTCAAAAGGCTGCTGCAGTCGAGTATGGTGGGTGATGTCCCCTCGTGGCCCCCGTATTTTCTCAGTTCCATCCTCCCACTTCTACCTTACCTCCCTGTTGGTCACTTTCAGCAACTGACATCTCAACAGGTTAGAGGCAATTTCTCTCATTTACCCTGACTGCTTTATCTATTTTCATATATATCATTTGTCATCTCAGACATGGCGCATTGATTAGAAAAGTCATCAACTGCCATTCATACAAATGAGAAGATGACAAATGAGGGGAGAACAGACACTTCCACATATGGCACACTGCACACTGACTGCACAAGTAGAAAAAATATGAATTTTATTCGACAGTCTTTACAGCTAAAAAAACGTACTCTACCCGACTGTCCTCAAACACCAGACCATCACCGTATCAATAGCATGTTTCAGCATTTAATCTCTTCTTTAGCTTGCTCCTCTGGTAGAGTTGCTAGGCAACAGCAGTCTGGATGGAGTAAGGGGGCGCCATGTGCTACGGGTCCTCTTCAGTAAGAAGAAGAATCTCACCAATGATGACATACTGAGGTGGGACCCACTGTCACAATATAGCTAGAATATTAATATATTTACCTTTATAGTTATCATTGTTTTATAATTATTTTTGCCCTATTCTGAATAAGTAGCCATTCATTAATTGGGAAGTTTACTTTTTATTACATAACTCTTTTGCAGGTTAGGAGTTCTTGCGTGTTACCTGGATCCAGCAGACCTGGGTTTATATCTTCAGGACTCCGCTGTATCCCCTGCTGTGTGGCAACAAATGGCTCAGTGCATGTCAAAGGGGTTCATCAGTTCCAGTGGCAGGGTGAGGGGCAAACGTTTTTATTAACATCTGCATAGAACACTCCAGAAAAGTGAGACATTGAACAAGGGGGTTTGCTTTGTGTCTTTCCTCTCTTTAATTGTGTCTCATGGGTAGTTGTCCACCTCGTTGATACCAGCGCCTCAGACCCTGAATGTCAGCAGCATGGCTCCTTCAGAGCTGTCGGTTCTCACCCAGTTAGGAGCCTCCTTCCTGTTGTCCCTTCCCCCCCAACAACTCCTAGAAGTTTTTACTCAACCAGGATTACAAAGATATTCTCCAGCCCAGGTCAGAGGGGTTTATCTTTTTTTATCATTATCTTTGGTAAAGTTATTAATTGTCCTCCACTTTTTTGTAACAGTAGATATTTTTGAACTTCCCCTGTTTGTCGCTCTATTGGCAATGATGCATCATTCCCTTTCACAATAAAAACATCTAGCCTTGAGTGGAATATGGCCTGCAAAATATTTCTATCATACCTGTGGGTCTACAGTTAATTAGCTTCCATATTTATAAAGAAAAGACAAAGATAAACATCGATGAAATATGTGACCTTTAAAAATGTATCAGCTAAAAATCACAAATACTGCTGTATTACACTTACTTTTTCAATAATTTCTTCAGGCTTTTCAAATGTTATCTAAGATTTCGAAGGACACAAACGTAAGTAGAGATTTTTAAAATTATTTTTGCTGAATTTCAACCAACTGCACGCTCAGCACCGCTTCTCTCGCTCCCTGCCAGCTCACTATGGAAAAACTCTGCAGACTGAAGGTGTTACACTCTGGTCTCTCCCCCGCTGTGCTCAGAGACCTCCAGTGGACTGAGATCAGTGAAACCGCTCACTGCCAGTGCTGGAGAAGGTTGCTAACTGAGCTTAAGCCTGGCCAAAGAGCCACAATGTACAATGCAATGCAGGAGGTGACCGTGTTTTCTTTCTTTCTAATATCACGTATCACTTATCTCATCTTTTTATCCTCTCTTTTTATTCGCTGTGACACTCTTATTGTTGTTACACAGTGAGTATTAGACAGAGTGGAAATGGATTTAGCATCTTCGATCCGTAACAACCTGCGTACTCTTACAGCCTAAAACTCGCTGGAAAAAAACAAATTAGGAACAATAACTGAATCCTGTGAATAACATTAATCTGTCAAAAGTTTCCAGAGCCATTAAAACCTTTGGGGGTTTAAATTTCCACTGCTTTGTGTTGCTGTCATCAGGCTTTTCACAGAGACTTGCAGAACATTGCCCAGCAGGCAAACTGCCTTTTACCATTTGTCCCACTGAGGAAGCTGATAGAGGCCACAAATGGAGAAACAATCCTGAGAGATATCGGCCTGTACAGAGACACACAGTGGTCAGCGCAGCAGGTGCACAGTTTGTTTTAATCTTCTTCTGTGTCATGTGTAATGTTGCGTTGATAAGACAACAATAGGTTACCAGTTCCCAGACTAAAGAATAAAATGTTACGAGCTTCAGTCTTCGCCCCCATTAATCTGCCACTCATTGGCTATGCTTCAGATGAGCCTTTCAGGATATGAATGCACCATATGCAGCATCCACCATCAGGCTAATTAGTCTGGACATAGCACAATGGCGTGGAGTAGTGTAACATAAATTAATAATGGCTGCCTTAAAGGTATTTTGTCACAGCCAAGATTGTATTAGGCTGCTTTCACCACCTGTTCTCAGCCTAACAAGACCTGAGTCAAATCAATAAAGATTGCCCTTTTCACTTCGTAGCTACACGGAAATATCCTGTGACATTGCATATTCAGCTTAAAATGTTCAATTTAAATAACTGTGAATGCAAACGTATTTATAGCCAGTGTTGGTGTCATAACCCAGCTGATAAGTCCTGACAACAACGGGAAAGGAGACGAACTGTGAGCGAAAAAAACTAGAATGAATGAAACACAGTATTGTAGATTCAGACTGACTGACTGTCTCGTTTTGTGCCTTTCTGTGCTTGTGTGGGGTCCTGAAGGTCCTGCCACTCGCAGACTATGTCTGTTTTGACATATTTTAGCTCCTACTGTACCTTTTTCCAAGCAAAGGGGACAAAGCAATATTAATAAGTTGTTTTTAGGATGAATAATGTGAGCCACTGGTACATTTCCCACAGTTTTTTTACTCTTATAGGCTCAGTTTCTGTTCGAAAGGATCAATGAATTTAAAAACATTACTCGCACGTCAGTGAGGTAGGTTGTACTTGTCCTGCACCCAGATATTATTAACTGTGATTTTAATCAATACGTTATTCTTCTATCAACAAAGTCATTTCCCAGTCAGACACCCTCTCTTTCACTTGTAGCACTCTGGGAAATATTGCCAGTGGATTGAACTGTGACTTCCTGAAGCTTTGGACCAATGACACAGATTTTGCAGACTTGCTTCAGTTTGTTACACATCTGCCTGGAAGCACGAGACCCGCTCTGGTGAGGAACAAACACTCCAAGACTCTATAAACGCTATCGTTTTTAAGAGATTTGTTTAGTTCTTTTTAATACTAAAGAGTACAGATGTGTTTTTTGCTCTATTACCAGCGAAAATGTATCATAGAGGAGCTAAGAAAACAACCTGAGCTGGATCTCAGAGTTTTGAGCTCTGGGTTTGCTGCAACATTACCGTAAGTGTCTGGTTTGTAAAACTACATTTTACTGCAGTTTATCCAAGGATAATTCATTTACTGAACGTGTCTGCTGTGCTCTTTTTTAGAGTGACGATGATAGAGAACCTCTCTAACTCATCAATCAGAGCTATTCTGACCCACATCCAGGAACACTTTGTTGATTTCCTCAGATTTCCACATTACAAGCAAACACATTTAGCTGAGATGTCCCTAACCACACAGGTAAAACACCGTGGACAGTACAGACACCACATTTACTGCATATCCTTACATAATATGTGTTGATCCATGCGTCAGGAAGAAAAGTGTGATCAAGCCGCTTCACATGATTCATAAGTATCATTAAGTTAAATCTGAATGCCAAAATGTACCTCAAGGTAACTAACATGGCAAACAGAAGCCGTGAGTGCTCAGAGAGAAGTGGAACTATTTCTGTTGAAGTTAAATTGGGGCCTGCGTCAGTGATGATGAGTCATGTACAGTGTTTGGTTTGTAATAACACATTAATTTGGCAGGAGGAACAAACTACACATGCTGGTTCTTGCTTCTCAAACAAACGCACGCCCTCACGCAGAGAAGGAGAAACAAACAAAGCTTGAGATTTTCAAATAATTTAAGTCAAGGCAGTGTAAAATGTATATGTGGTGCTCTGCAGGACTCTTCTTGGGCCAAGGAAGAGATTGACGGCACCATGCTGGATTTCCTGGGGCCTTTACTGCCTTTCTTGGACTGGGACAGTTTGGCCCTGGTGGACAGAGGGGCTGTATCTCTGCGGCTGGAGGAGATGAGAAATTTCTGTCTTCCTACAGAGGCACTGAGAGCTATTAGTTCCCTGCTCACTCAGAAAGACGTAGTTGGGTAAAGGAGCACAACACATCTGCTGGAGCGGATCCAATTATGACACCTGGGTCAATAAAGTGATGAAAAGCTTTTTTTAATGTTCACACTTTTTAATTTTGGGAATATTTGGACATACAAATATTTATATATTATAATAACAACAATGAATGTACACATTTAATGTTAATGCTACTAATGTACTATAAATTAGTTTAGAGAATTAAAAACTAACAGCTAATTTAATATGGCTTTCTGTTAACAAATGTTTGGCTGAAAGCCATTTGCTTTACCTAGCATTTATTTCTCATGTTGAGCCTGATTAGGAATGTAATTAATTTAACTTGATATTTAATTATAAACCAAAGTGATGCACAAATGGCAATTTTAGTCTGATCATGGCATAAGATGAAAAGTTAAAAGATACCGTGTGGCTGGTACAAACTGGTGTCCTGAGTTACAAACAGATGTCTAAACATTCACATTTAAACGACTACAGCAGCAAATTTACTAACCATTAGCTCCTATAGGGATAGGAAGTAATGGTTAGTAAATTATTGAACAACAACAAAACTACAACAGTGAAATAGTTTGGAAAAAAAGCCTAAAACTTGTTTTCCAGTGATCCTTCCAAATGGCAAGTTGGGGATGTTGAACATCTGGGCAGGCTGGTGTTTTCTCTCTCAGCAAAGCAGATAAACACCATCCCGCTGGTAAGCACCCAAAAGCACAATCGCATGTAAATCACTGGATAGAACTTTGCTCCTCTAAGATTATACCATGACTATATTATTTGTGTTACCCTTGTGCAGACAGTGTTGAATAAAGACACAGTAGAGCAGATCCTGGTGGGTCAACGGCGATGGGAGGACAGCTCGGTGGGTGGAGTCTGTATTACCCGGTGTATGGACGAGCACCGGCAGAGGCAGCAGACTCAGACTCTCCTTCGAGGGGTTGTCAAAGCTCGGAGCTGGAGGGCAAAAAGTTACCAGACATTTTATATTGTGTTTTGTAACTGTTTGTTAATGCACCACGTGTGAGCTACAGTGTCTGTTTATCAGTAACTTTGTGCTGAACTAACCCGTGTCTCACTGAGCAGTGCCAGTTCCAAGCTGTGCAGACATAAGAGGGACATATCCTTCTGCTTGGACATCCACCCAGCTCAGCCGTATGCTGCAGGAGGATCTGAAACAGTGCGTTGAAGTTTTCGGTCAGGACGCTTCCTTAACCTCTGAGCAACGCCGTGCACTGTGGGTAAAACTGAGGCAGGTTAGTGAAGCTGTCTACACTACAGTGTCTTTGTTTTGTTTCTCTTTTTGCATGTCTTGATGTTATCCTATGATTGTTGTAATTGCATTTTTATTAATGTTATAAGTTTGAAAGCAACATAGTACAAAATACAAATACAAAAAATGCTCATAGTGTATGAAGGAGTCGCTATATTAGGTGACACTGGACACAGCTGCAGCAGCTTCTCATCGAGCATTAATGGTATGTTCAGCGGCTCCACTCACAGAGTTCCAATTATATAATGTCCACAAACAACAGAATCCAATATCTAATAGTGTGAGCGTGTGGACACGTCCAATGAATGACCAACTTCCTCTCAACAACTGCTTAGGCAACCCAAGCAACAATCTAAACATCTTCTAAACATATCTTTGTTCAATTCAGTCCTTCAGCTCAGTGGCAGAGCTGAGACCAGACCAGGTGCTGGCTCTGGGCACAGTGGTGACTGAGATGGGAGTAAGAGAGCTGCAAGACACAAACCTCACTGACTTGGGTGTGCTGGCACATCTGGGAACACTGACAGACTGGAGCCCTAAAAAGGTGAAATAAAAAACTTAACTAAAGTATCTCAACGTTAATACGTGGTTTAATGTGACTGTTTGATTTTTCAGATGAGAGCAGTGATTTTGGGTGTGATGTCGAAATGGAAAGTGAAAGTGGAGCAGTTCACATTCATTGATCTGGCATCGTTTGGCCATTTGATCTGTGGCCTTTATCCCTCAGAGATAAAAAAACTGAGTCCATACAATCTCAGGTCAGTTAAATACCTGTTATTCACATGGCTTCATTAATGCACCCCAGTAATTATCTGGTACGTCTAAAGGAACAATCCCAAAACTCAAGACTATGCGTGAAAAGACAAAAAACACTAATTCAAGGTTGGATGTCCCTTCATGTGGCATTACATAATCACCTGCTTCTTCTAGAAAGAAATGAATTAATAAAACGTATACCTGCCAACAACTAACCTAAAACAGGCAGCATTTTAATTATTTTGCATACCCTTGAAAAATTCTAAGATCCTGAATCCTTCTCCTCAAATTGCAGCATGGCTGTGCTGTACCTGCGGGAGATGTCTCTGCCATGCACAGAACAGCAGATGGAGGCTTTGACAAGTTGTTTGTCCAGACCAGAGGCCTTTGGTCCAGCCAGCGCTTGGGGACCAGATGTTTTTACTGAAATTGGGACACTGGCAGGTGCAGTAGAACAAAATATCCCTGGGGGCATAAACTTTTCTGATCAACTTTATTTGAATGAGCACGGTGGCATACAGAAGTGACAGCTCCTGGATGGATGGCTACAATTAATAAGATCCCTGAGGGTACAGATTTGATGGAAATGGGGAAAATTTGGGAAACCCTTTCCTGTGATTTGATATGAGAAGCATTAATTATCCGACTACAGTGTTTGTCTCTTTGTCCAGCGGGTCTGGAGGACATGGTGCTGTCAGCTCTGGTACAAGAACAAGTGGAGGGAATCACCCCCGAAGCCATCGCCCTCATGTCACCGAAAAAGATGACAGTGAGTTTCACGGACATACAGTGGATTGAAATATCGTTCCATCACACAGTCACATTTCTGACCATGGCTTGCTCACGTTGTCACACTTGTGCGAAACCCAAAGAAACTGTCTCAGCAGATCAATAGAAAACCGACTTTATAGAGTCAAACTCAGCACAAACGTAGTTCTGCACAGTGAAGCTCAAATGTTCAAGTGAAGTAACAATAAACAAAACAGGCTCTTAAACAGAGACGGGCTCAGATTCAGAATGTAGGAAGAATGTAAGTAAGAGAAGAAGAAGGTCAAGAACTGTACCTCTCTTATGCCCTCCTGTATCTTTCTGACATTACAAATGTACATGTCATGTTTTTCACCTGTCACAAGAGATGCACACGTTTGGCGTGATAAGGTCACTATTCTTCAGTAATGCTGTATTGCATGTGTTTGCTTTACAGGTGGTGTTCAGTGCAGCTCAGCTGTCGTGGCTGACCGCGGAGCAGGCATGGGCTGTCACTGAGGAGCAGTGGGCTGAGCTGGACACCGACCAGAGACAGGCTGTTGCACTTGCTCGATATGACGAAGACGTCCTGCAGGAGCTGAGAGGTGTGATAGTGATAAAAGCTCATTTTAATAAACTCTTTCTCTTGTGTTTTATCCATGCAACGTTTTGTGTGTTTTACTGTTTATTGTGGCAGTATTATGGCAACCAATAGGATTTTTATGTTTACTTTACAACGCGATGATAAACACTGTGCTCCTCTGCCTCTGCAGGGAGAAACTGGGCTCCAGCGGCGCTGAACACAGGCAGCATCACTATATGCTCGCTGGCTCTGTCCTTCTTATTATGGCAACTCACATAAAATGCTGCAACAAATTTAATTGCCCCCATGACCTCCTTTGGTGTCATCATATTTGTACTCTAAATAAATATTTCAAACTGCTCTACTCCCGCTGTGTGTTGGCCCTTTAACTTACATCGCCGTTGAACAGGCTCCGCTGCACATATTTCACTTTTATGCGAGTTATCAGCTTGTTCTACTCTGTAAATGAAGTTGTTTTGTTATCTCAACAAGAAGAAACGGTACAATTATTAATTGTATTTGAGTATTGAGGTGATTCTTTTCCTGGTTGGAACCAGGTAGTTTGGCTTTTGATATAATGTCAATATAGCAGGACATGCAGTATAGCTCAGCGTGTGGTCCTGTTTTATAAGAGGAGTCCTGTATCAGGCTCAGTAGTTATGGCATGCACAAAACCCTAGTGAATCAGTGTTCATTGGCTGCTTGTTTGCCAACGGGATGGCAGTGCTGTCCTGCTTCAGAGTTCTGTGGCAGCCAGTGGAAACAGGAAACAGTGCTCTGGTAGAATGAAGGATGAAACCGTCTGCAGAGTCTGAACGCAGTCAGCCAAGAAAGTGAAACTGAACTCTGAGTGTCTGGCTGGACAATGATCCAAAGCAAACCTTGAAACCCACCATGGACAAATTCAGCAAACAAAGGCGGACATTTTTGTCTCAGTCCCCCTCAGCATGGTGGTCTGGGTTTATGAAAGCAGGTGAATTACTGGGCCTGTATTAGCAACGTTTTTCAGTCAAGATGATGTTTATTCAGCATCTAATTTTCTCTATGATAAATAGTAGACTGAGAAATGATGAAACATTAGATTCACAAATAAATGGTTTACAACAGTCACGTGGACTCCATCTATCCATCCATCCAACCAAATGAATGAATGCTAAAGAATATGCTGAATCATTCAAAACACATTTTCACTGAGGGTCACTGTCTGCAGATTGATTCACAAACGTTTTTTCCATTATGAGACTTAAGATGTGAACATAAAAGTCTAATATTCCTTTGTGTTGCTTGATTAACAGCATTACCTTAGAGTGCATTAATTACTGGGGGACATTTTAAACACCATTAACATCGTGAAACAGTTTCATTGTTCACGTGAGTGCTGGGCTCGTTCGACGACGCGCTGTAAAAACGGCGGACGGGTCCTTTAAGGCTGCTACGCGGCGTGTGGCCAGCAGATGGGGGTGTCGCAGCGCCGCCGCGCGGTAAGTAGGTGTTGCTCTCCGGTCTCCACTCTGTCCACGGCCGTGACGTATTTCCTGGGGCTTGTACGGACCACGCAGCGGTACACCGGAGGGGTATCATGACTATTTATAACCAGCGCTTCTCTCTTATCAGTTTTTCAGCCTCTTCGCGGTGTCGTCGTCGGTTCTAGCACCCCGCCGCGAGACAACAACCGCCCGGGTCGAGCAGGATGTAAGAGGAAGCTGGTAAGTTGAGCTGTGCGCAAGTTTCCCGTCTGCTTCTGCTTGTTTTTCTGCTTGTTTGGATGCGTGGCTGGCGAGTTTACCGTGTTCCCAGCTCCGGTACCACCCCACAGGACGGGACGAGACCCGCGGACGACGGTTGTTGTCAGTTAAAACGCCGTCTTTCTCCAGACACTCGTAGCGAGCCGACGCTGACGGCGCCGCGTCCGGTTTCTGTGGTCGGTCCTGCGTGTGGCGAATCATCGTGGCGGTTCGGATCGAGCCGTAGTAAAACGTGAGCGGGAGTGGGTCGGTAACGCTTAGGCTGTCGGTGCGAGGGCAGGGAAAGGGGAGGCACCTGTGAGACGGAGCGGGTCAGCCCACCGCCCAACGCGTTCATCACGACGCGCTTCAGCCTCAGACGTGTTCGTCCCGCGGAGGAGTCGTCGTTGGCGTCATCGGATCAGCCCCAGCTGCTGCTGTCGGGTCACGCAGTACCGCCGCGGGCTTAACCTGTGAGGTGGGTCCGCCGTCAGCTGATGCGTGTAAACTCCTTAACTCAGGCCTGAGCCGCAGAAGTTTTCCTCCTTCCTGATCTGTACACGGTGCGTGTCCGCTCCCGGCGCACAGGACGCGGACACGTAGGAAACTTTGCTTCGTTGTGAATGTCGTACTATTGATTCACCAGTAATTTCGGAGGCTCTGACACTTTAACTTTAAGACAAGGAATCAGTGCAGCTGAGGTTTTACTGTTGACGTGAATGCGCCTCTCACAACATGTTGGTTGTCTAATGACTGCTGCTGCGTTCAAATGCAAACTCTTCATCTAATGAAACGCAATCTGGGCCGAGACTTTCTGAGTGTAACTCGACTCTCCGGGCAGATGTTACATTCACACGTTGTGGGAACTGACCTGCTGGTTCGGGTTCTGTTGTCTCACGCACACCTAATACTGTAATTGTACCACTGCTGAGGCCATTTTGAGCGCCCGATTATTCAGGATAAGTGCTGATAACATCGTGGCTTCATGCAGGGGAGACTCTCTCTCACCTTCTCCAATTAGAATTTATGGATTTCCTCGTTGTTACTGATGTAAAAACTGAACTTAAAAAGTGAAACAGAAGAGAAACTACAGTTTTGTGATGTGCTGAGTAACTAATTATTAGGTTTATGTTGCTTGGACAGAACAAAAAGTAAAATAAAAACAGAGTATTTGTTTCTGAGCTCTATAATTAGGCTGTTTTAACCTTGATTAATAAGTCCTCAAAAGGGGCTTGCATCAAAACCTCAGAGCAAAACTACAGCTTAACCACGAAGGTAACAATGAAGAACATTTACTTTTAAAATGTAAAACCAAAGAAGCAGCAGAAGCAGATTTTTATTAATGAAACAAACAGTAATACACACGCGTGGAGAGAAATAAATGTTCTCTCCTTTTATAGTCATTATTCTCCGGAGGCTTCTGTTTCCTTTCCTTGAGTGGACGTCTAACAGAGATCCTAAGGCTCCTGCAGCACCACAGTTAAAAAAAAAACATTTTTCTCTAATAATTAATTTCACCCAATACAGAGGCAGAAATGAATCAAGATCCCTGCTGTAAGAAGAAATGTTCGACAGAAAAAGTTGTGATGGTCCAGGAACACAGGAGTAATCTGTTGTTTTATGCTCCTGTCTTTTGCTTAGTGTTTGTTCGGGCAGCATGACGGCTCAGTGGGTAGAGCTGTCGTCTTCAAACCTAAGGTCTAGCAGCTGTCCAAACAACGATTTACCCAGGGAGATCAATAAAGTATTTATTATTATTATTATTATTAGTTTAGCTTTTAGCTGTGCAACATATTAACTACCAGAGTTCAATGTCTGATATTCACCCTGCAACTTGGAGGGCAGAGTCCATCACATGTTGATCAGCAGTATTAGGGAACAAGTTTAAAATGCAAAGCACTTGCTTTAAGCCCCTAATCAGTATGTTGAGAGTAAGTTAGCAGAGGATGAGGGTTGGTCTTAAGCATTAATTAGACAATGAACAAGACAAACATGGAAAACACAACAATCAGAAGCTTTGAAGTTTAGTGTGTGTGAGAATCAAAATGGTCTTAATGTTGCATGACTGCTCTAATTTATACAGGTCAGTGCTTCAAAGAAAGCTTCTTATCCCGAGCACATTTTAGTAAGTTTAACGAATAAACACTTTAAATAATTCATTTAGATTCTTTTCCTTCTTTCGTTTTGAACTATCCCGTCGTTTCAGTTTGAGCAGTCGACTCGTTCCTTTGTGACGTAGACTCTGAACTGTTTACCGCCTCCACCAAAATGATGTCAAAGACATTAGTGGTTCTGTGGTGTTGTGTGGAGGGACCCAACATGATAATGAGATGGTGAAAAATATTGTGAAACTACAAGTGCCTCGTACTGACAGTAAATAGCTGCTGCTGTTTGACTTGCTGGGTGATGATGTTTGTGCAGCAGCAATAACGCGGCCTGTCGTCGGAACACGTCTGTGTCACAGTTTGGGATCTCTGGTGCCATTTCAACATTTTCAGAGAGACCGAGCGCTGTTTGCCGTAGATGTGTGGTTCATGGCATATTCATGAATTACCCTGATAGTAGTAATATAACTGTCAGTTTATCTTTTTTTCCCTGCACACCTACAGCAACTCGCTGTTGCCTGAACACACACAGTGGGCTGTTTGAGTGGGCCTGCGCTGAGATATTGATTTTATCTGTAACACAGAGTGAAAAGCAGCAGAAATATTAACATATTTGAATGTGAGCAAAGGGTGACGCAGGCTAAATGCATCTCTGTTCCCTTCGCTCATTAAAATGTAAATAATAAACTGATGAGGTGTAAAGTGTTTACTTTTTAAGATGTCCCAATGAGTTTCTTAATGAGGCTGGTATTATCCTTTGGGTTTAATGACACTTGGCTAATTATGATTTTTTTTTTCTTTTTTAACCTCTGTTATCACGGTTTGACATATGGTATCATTTAGTGTTGTAACGCTACAGACCACTCACCGCCACCGGCGGCACTGTGAGGAGCGTTTATTATGCCTGCGTGTGAGGTTTTCACCCTGACGTTGGGGAAAAGTGGGTGGTTGAGCGTCCAGATGACGTCACAGCCGTCTTTATTTAAAGTCGGTGTGTGTCTCAAAATCAATCACAGCTTTGGAAGTGCTCGGAGTGTTGACTCGTGTTAAAGGACAGAAGAAAGAGCATAGTGAGTGATACCATCAGTTTTTCTCCCTAGCTTTACTTATCACTATTTGATGATATATATACACACGAACAGGAAGAAATTGTTTCCCATTTTTAGTGGGAAAATAAATGTAATTGATAAGTGTGGATTTTTGCTATTTTACATTGCGTTTTGTAAAACAAACTACACAGAGCAGGAAGTGGTGGAGGAGTGTGTGTGTGTGTGTGTGTGTGTGTTACAGTTAGAGAGGTAATTTCTTGACACCTGATTTGTTCTGTTTGGTTTAACACATGTGGAGCTTGTTTTAAATATAGTTTTATCTCATTTGAAGTTGGCAGGCAGTATTTAAAGATGCAGTTACCTGTACCGCGGCTTCACACCGTGCTGATCCACGTCTGTTTCGCAATATGTGAGACTTTTATTTCTCTCTGATTAGAAAGTTTTTTTTAATTTGCAAACGGTGTTAATTGATTTTAGAGATTTACGTATTGATTTACACAGACTAAATTAAGTGGCGACTGACTGAACAGAGCTTCCTCAATAACAGGCTTATGAGAGTTGTCTGCTGTATTGTGAAACACGCAATAGCAGCATTTCTTAACGTGTTATTTATGTTAAGTCTGTGACCAAATAAGTTGTTGTGACATTACGCTGCATGTATAGGCATGCTGCAGTTGTGCTGTAACGGTGCTTGTTGAGAAAAAAAGTTCTGGTATTGAAGGAGTTTTTTTTTATTAATTTAAAACAATACAGGAATTACAAGCCAGACAGGAAAAGTAGTCACTAAAGGGATTTTTACAGTAATTGCTTTACTGGTGTGTGTCTGTGAAGATTCTCAGTCATCCAGGGGAAGTTGTCAGAAGGTTTAGTCATGGCAACTGGACTTCTTTCTCTTTTTTTTTTTCTTTTTCTATCTAAAGAAAGAAGGCCAGTCGCCACGACTAACAAATGACAAACGTCTGATGAGGCTTTATAACTGTGATGTTGCTCTTAGATATAAGATACTGCAGTTAATGAAAATTTTCTCAAAGCTCAGTTAAAAACAAAAAACGCCACCAACTCAAACGCGTGTGTATTTCCATGAAACAAAACTCCCAATTGTGTTTTTAGTTGAAAAAACTAATCAAAATCTACTTGATTAGAAAAAAATCATTGAGCAGATGTTTGTTTGTTTGTTATTACTTTAAATGTCACAAACGGAGCACGTGACACTGAAACTTGGTCTTAAACTATCTCGTCAGGCGATACCTGTTACTGGACAAAAATACATTACACCAGGTAAATCACTGTTGGCCTCCTGATATAACTCCGGTTGTCTTGCTTTCACGTAACCGTAAAACGAGACTAGCTCATTTATTAGGAACATCTGCACAATGTTAAGCTATTCCATACAACGGTTCTTCTGTAGAGACAACCTTTCTATTAGGAACATTTAAATGTAGATGTTTTATTACAAGTGATGTGGTGGTTTTAACGACCTTCACATATACGAACAGACTTTGACTAATTTAGTCTGGCACAACAGCCCCTCTCAGCAGTAAATAAGAAATAAATAGGACATTTTGATACAGATGTAGGATGAGATGATTGTATATTTCATTCACTTTGTCCATCTGGTATCTTTGGGAGTCGTTTTATTTCACGCTGCCTCTGACGGCAGTGTAACCAGAGCCCGGTAAGCTACACGCTAAGCACCTTCCATTGTGTAACACACAAACAATGTAAAGTCATTAATTTGTTGTACTAAAGGTGCTGCTGAGTTTATGAGCTGTGTAAGTTGTCACTGAAATACATTTTGATTATGATGAAACGGTGTGTTTGACTACGTCAGCACAAAGCAGCAGGGTTACTCACTAACAGACAGACACCAGCTGGCAGCAAATTACATAAATCTGCACCCAAAAATGTTGGCAGAATCGCTGACACCTAGTTCTACAATGTCCTGAACATGTAAGACGCTTTGTTTGCAGAGGTTGCTGGTCGGACGGAGCTAAGTAGTCGTCTGTGAAATTGGGAACCTACACGATGATTAAGTGTAATAAAAATGTTCATATACTGAATGGATTATGAATTCAGTTATAGAAAAAATAAGCACACTTCCTCGTCTCTCACTCACGCTGTGAATCAGGAGAACAGCTGTGGAAAGACGACTTACTATAGAGTTAGGGCTGTCTGTGACACCCCCCCCCAGGCTGCTGCAGCGACATGATCACAGTTTATGATAAATCGCTTGGTCTTATGTATAAGATTGTGTTTTAGATATTTGTGTTTTCTTATGACTTGGTGATAACATGTCTGTTGAAATACCACCACTCGTATCGGTATATCGTTGGCAAACATTTTGTTTTTCTCTCTGTGACACTCGCTCACTTTTCTGCCCCTGCTGCCCTGAGCGTTTAAACTCCACCTTCAGTGGCTCGCCTCATAGCAAGACTGGCTCTGCTGGGATCCCTCAGCATCCAGGGCGTTGGCATGTTTTTCCAACCACACTTCTTCACCTCCGCCACTCACCCCCTCTACCTAAGCGTTTTGCTTTCGTAAGCTTCTTTCTTCTATTGTGTCCTCCCGTGGGAGTGTAACCGGCAAATCTGCTGTTGTGTCTGACCACGGCATCACGCCTGGCCTTGACGTCGTGTGTTCTGCTTCCTTTGTGATTAGCAAATACCTGCGCTTAGCGGAGCTTTAAAAAGTCTGCTGCTGTGGCTCTTCCTGACAGACGACACGGATTTTTAAAACCTGAACTCTTTCTTTCTTTTTCGTCAGGTGAGCTGAAACTGTCCCCTTCTTTGACTACCAGTGCATCTGCATGTGCCGCGGACAGCCCCGACCTGTCGGAGAGGCGCTGTGCTCAGAGACTGTGCTGCACTAGGAGAACCCATGGCTTCTGGCCCTCCATCTGCCTCTGTAAGCCACAGGCTTAGACTGCTGGAGTTGTTACTTGGGCCTCTGCTGGCCTTGCTGATTTCTGGCTTTGCACCGGCTCTGGGTCAGAAGGTCTACACCAACACATGGGCTGTTCACATACCTGGAGGTCCGGAGGAGGCGGATCAAATTGCCAGCAAATATGGATTCATGAACTACGGACATGTAAGTAGAAAGCTGCATTTTTGGTTCTTCTGTAATGTTTAGAAATAACGAGGAAGGTGCTGTGACTACACGAGATACAAATAACCCAGCAAACACTTTGAATATGCAGTAGTACAGGACTCATTTGTGTAAGGCTGTGGGTGTAATATTTGATTTTTAAAACACTAGATTATTTATTATTACTCAAAGTGTTTATATTCCAAATTATATTTTTTTGATTAGTCGGCAACCTTGTTAGAAAAAATTCATTAGAAAACAGGGAAAATCAATAGCGAGCGTAATGTGTGACTGTAGCATGTGAGTAATTGTGTGTAATGTTGAGTGAATTCAACAGAGTTTGGGGAGAGTTAGGAACAAGCTGGACTTCCCTCTGGCTAAAATACAACATATGTTTTAAACATATTTAAAACGGTCTTGGTGAACCTCAGAAGGACTTGATCAAGAAAACAAACGCTGCACACTCGCATAGCTTTTATCTCCTGGCTGACAACAGCTTCTTGCTCCAACTTCCTCCTTCATGGCGTGGTTAGTCGCAACACTCTGTCACAACTGTAACAGCCCAAAAAGTGGGAAGTCTGTGGCCTGTGCTGGGTTCAATCAGTCCTGCACACAATTGTTTTATGCACCAGTCTTAATGTGTGGCTGTATATTGCTGTGTCTCTATGTGGATACAAAACTACCAAAATAGACTTTTGTGCGGTGTCTGGTCAGTGAAGTACTGCTGTTTTGTAGGAGTTAAGGTGATGAAGTATGAAAAGCACGCTTTTTGAAAACTGCCTTTCCCATTTCGGGTAGACGGAAAGAGAAAAATGCCCATAGTTTTCCAGCCACAGTAGGTGTGGGCGATGTATTACAGATAAACATTTCCTGCCTGCCTCAGTGAGGAATTCCTCTTTATGACTTCCTGTTTGACCTCCGTGGAAACGAACGAACCGAGTTATCCTTTCTCATCATCACAACGTCCCCTGACCAATTACATAGGAAGTGTTGTCCTTATGTATTCCTAACGGTGAAGGATGATGCAGGAAAAAAGCAAAGTTCTACCATAATGATGGGCTTTTCTGTCTGTCTTCCTATTTTAGCCACAAACTCTATAAAGTCTTGGGAACCCTCACACGTGTCAACGTTCTCACTGATGTGACGGTGTTTAGTGACATAGTCAGATCTTCCCGTCTTATCCAGCACAGCTGTAATTTGCTGTTTGCACAACATTAGACCTTTAGACATTTAGGCTCAGTTACAGTGGCTGTGACGCTGCGCTGGGTGTGGTATGTACAGAGTATAACATGAGCCTGAGGCTGGTATCTATTGCTTTCTTTTATGTTTTTAATGTGAAGTCTAATACACAGAGAGCAAGCAGCTGTTTGTACAGATGTCTGATTCCACAGTTGAACTTTTTTTCAGTGAACAGCATTCTGTTTTTCAGCAAATGGTCTTACTGGTCACGACCAGGAATGTTATTGCTGTGAATCACAGCATGTGGACTAATGAGTAATCCTACAGTTAAATCCTCTAACTATGTATTGGCTGTAGCCAACATGGAATTCAGACATAAAGTAATCACACCCATGTTCTCCTAAAACTGCTCCCTGGAGACTACTGGCTGTGTGGTTTGGCCTGTCTCAGCAACTTGCTTAAAACCATTTTATGATATTTTGAGCCGGAGAAAATAGACTATTGTGTCTGACCAGACCAGGATTGTCGAGCTACTTCTGACACAGCATCTCAGACGGAAAAAATGCAGAGCAGGGGCTCGTCTAATGAAGCAGGCTTAATAACATTAGCTGGATAAATGCTGAGTAAAGCCTTTAGCTTTGTTAAATCTAAAACTGGGACTGAATTGGAAACAGATGTCCCAGGTTTTTACTCAAAGCAGTGATATCTCTCTCTCTCTCTCTGAGATCGAACTACCTTCATGTGTTTCTGTGTGAAAAGGTGAGCTAAAATAACCCGCTTATTATCCATCACAGGGTTAAAAGTAAATAGCCAATCTGTTCCACTCGTCTGGTGCTGCTGTGGCAGTCCCCCGTCCCCTGCGTCTTAAGGTAGAGTCACACGGACAGTGACATTTACTCATGGTGTGGACAGAAGCAGGAGGGGACGTGAGTTAACGTGGGTAGTGTTGTAAACGAGCAGAAGTTGTTCATAAAGCTGTATGTTACGCCACAGGCCTCATGCGTCCACTTCCTTTGTTTCACTTTTCAGAGACAACACAAGAATATAAACAGACTAAATGTTATGTTGATTGAAAGGTCAGCCCCCCCTACTCAAACAAGAAGGTAGAATCTGATTAGACTGAACTTGTAGAGAAGAAGACGAGTTGACCTAACTTCTCTAAATATAGGTATCATAATGTGGAAAAAATAACAACAGAGAAGTTAGAGCAACTAAAATATCGGTTAATCTGTCATTAAACCAACAACACTGTAAACCCAAGGAAAGCACTAGCAAGCCCGTCTACAAGTGACGTTTCCCAGGAAAAGCGTTATTTCAGTTTGACCTGAGGATGTGCAGGATGCTGCTCTTCGGTTCACTCACAGAATGTTTGCTCATCTTCAGCTCATCAGCATGTGCAGTAAGTAGTTGTTTGGTCCATGTCCGAGCTTCGTGAAACCAAATAATCTCCAGGAAGCAGACAAGGAAAAGTGTCATGTTCAACTTCATTGGCTGCTACAGACACACAGCTCGATATTGACACTAATGCAGGAACCGGGATAAATGCGCTGTAGCATTGAAAAAGGTTTCCCACTGCTCTACACTCCGAGCGTCGTTTAGGCTGTTTTTGACAACAAAAATAAAAACCACAAGTATATTAGTGATTCAGATCATGAATCCTCCTAAATATATCCGTGTTTTGTGTTGAATCTTGTCAGAGATTGTCCTGTGTTTGAAATATATTTGTGGCCGTGTGTTGTACAGTGGATCAAACAATCTTCAGCTGAACTGTGAAACCTTCACCGTCCAGTGTTGGTGTGAATCATCGTTCTCTCGTTTCCCGCACCTATCTGTGCAGTCATACGGAGTCACTGCAGTTGTGTGTTTTAGGTTTGTAGCCACTGGCTGTGTAGCTGTAGCTGATGCACTGTGGGTCCTCTCACGGTTTGCCTCAGCATACTCTTCTGGGTGTTTTCCTCGAGGTGGTTACAAAGATTTCTTGTTATTACTGACACTGAATTCTTTCTCAGTGGCAAACAAAACAACCACTCCAGACTGGTTGTTGAATGAAAAGCAGAAACACGATAAAAGGTAAAGTTTAGGTTACCAATACGTTTTTGCCTCAGGATAAAAAGAAGAATCCACTTTTTTACATGTTACAATGAAATTTGTCTTCTGCATTTGACCCCCCCCCCCCCCGGGGGAGCAGTGGATCAGAAATATTTATCATTCTAAATCTTATTTCTTTGATTAGTTAGAAAATGTGGTAGGAAAAGCTGCGGGGAAAAGTCAATATTCAGCTGATGCGACTGTAGTTTGTGATTAATTGTCTGTGATGGTGGATTAAAAAGTTGCCAACGAAGATTGTGAAGTCAGCAGCAAGAGGTAACTTTAGGAAAGTATAGATCAAGTATAGATCTGCTTCAGTTATTAGATCAGTGGACAGAAACTTCATTTTTTGGTGGATAAATGCCAAATAAATCTCCTTTTTCTACAATTATGAAGAAAACATTTGTTTTTTTAAATTTGGACTACTTGTCAAACAAAACAAGATGTCACTTTGGTTTTTTGAGTGTTTTCTGACATTTTATTGAACAAATTCACAGTTAGACACTGACTTTAGGAAGCTTTTTGTCTTCTGACTGGCAATATGGCATCTTCGTGATAAACCGCAGGGTAAATGATATGGAGCAGCCATCACAGCTGTGTGGCCCTCAGCATGTTATTGATGTAATGCATCATGTAATTGATTAAAATCCGCGTTGATCAGCTTTTAAAGGTGAGCTGTGACCACATGTGGTGACGAAAATAAAGATGCTCATGTGTCCCGCGCCACCCGGACGGAGTAACGCCAATGTTTGTTGATTAAAACAAAGCCATTACTTTAAAGCTGACAACGAACAAATCTGCTAAGCCTTCCTTTGCCTACAGTTGATGTGAAATGAGAGTTGCTTTGTGAGTTATGTGTGGCCGTGCCTGAGCTGTGGGGCTGTGCGTGTCGCTCTGTGACAGACTCTGCTGTTGTGTGCAGGTGTTGGAATTAGGCAGGAGAGCTTGAGGGGAGGATCAAAGACTGCAGCTGGGCAGGTTTTACAGCTCTGATGATGATGGTGGTTTTTATTTTACCCACTCTCATTCTCACTCTGCCCTAAATACTGATTTTTTTGTCTTCCTCCATCATGAATTTATTATTTAGATTTATTGCTTCACAAGAAAACTAAATGCTTTAAACCCACCCACCCAGTAATGATGATGTTCACTATGGATCAACCTGCAGAGTTTTAATAGTTTGGTTGATGAAGTGTTATTAGTGAAAGATGACATTTTATTTTAGCATTAACATGTTGCACTCACGTGAAGCGAAAACTGATAAATGCTGATTATCGCTAATTTATTTTGTCAAAGTATCAACTTGTTTACAACAATCAATCATTATTTCCTGAATCTTACCTTGAAGGCTCATACGGAGACAACGTGTTGGGTATAATCTATTACTTATTCAGCGATCTGAGGTCTCTGCCACGCTAGTTCAACAGACGCTGGGCTGCCTGATGGCCACCTGTTGTTTAGTTTTCACTCTGTGCCTCAAGATGCTTCCATTTATTTCAGCTTGTTGAATCACAGGCAGCTTTCTGACTGGCTGCTCATCTGAGGAAACTAGTTATCTACTGTACGTAGTGCGGCTTCGTGTTCTTATTATTTCTGGTAATTGACTTGTTTTTATTTCCACACACAAATGAGTAATGTACCCTCTAACAATAAGATAATATCAGAACAACTAGATGATATCAGATTTCTGGGATGACAGGCTGGTTCTGTGTTCAGGAGGTGGAGTCTTGCTGCGGTTTTTGATGGAGGAACTGCAACACATGATTGTAGACGCGTGTGTCACGGTTTGCTTCTTGCTTTCAGAGTTGTTACAGCCTTAATATTCATCACGTCGGCGCATGGGAATGATCGGCTTGTTTTAAAGAACACAGATGACTGGATGCTCCGTTGGCGCCGGCTCTTTAGGGCTTGTTGGTATGTTGGCGCGGAAGTCGCTTGAAGTCCATTCGTTTCACTGTCAGTATTATTCTGTCAAGGTGAGCTGGCCGGTGACAGTTGGGCTGGTCGTTTGTCAGCGAGGAAACTGTGATGTAGCATTGTCTGACAGCAGCTAATCATATAAAACCCTGAGCACCACCTCTCTCAGCTGACTTACGCCTTCTGTTTTTAGGGGGTTTATTCTTTATTTAGCTGCCAAAGTAGCCTGTTTTCATTCCTCCTCTCATTTTTCAGTGCTGCGCTATTGTTGATGCCACTAAGGAATCTTAATGCGTCTGGAAAGAACTCGCAATTTAAAAGTAAAAGATTGTCTTGACTTGTGTGCAAATGGACTACACCTCTCACTTTGACTCCACTCCTGGATTATGGGGCCATTTAAAACAAGGGAAATAATTAAAACTAAGTTAAAGTAATAAAATTAAAAAATGGCTGACTCACTCTGTGGAAAATGGGTATTAACAGCCGACTTGCATCTCCAAATGGTTATTTTACATTTTAAAGACCTTTTCTTGCCCACATCATCAGGCTTGCTCTGCAGTTTTTCAAGGAATGCTTACATTTCTGTGCTACGCCTGGTCCAATTGCACCTCCATTACACTGGTATTTAAATTAATAGTGAAGTGGGATTAATAGTGAAGGCAGTGCTATTAGCAGGAGGAAGTGATCTGATAAGAGGGACTGGCACATGTTAAATATTAAGAATAATTATAGTGTGACTAGGATCAAATGGCCATGGCCAAGATCAAAGGCTTAATTTAAGCATTAATCAGTTGCAGTCAGTGCTACAACAGAAGCACCTTCTTCATTTGATCTGTTATGCTTGACTGCTTCTGTAGATTTTTTTTTATACATTTTTTTTAGGTCACTCTATTTTGAAACTTTGAGCCTTTCTGCCTGTGGCCCGAGGCTTTCACCAGCTCTTCCATCTTGTATTCAGCTCATGAAAGTTGCGTTAGCGGTGACGATGCTTTGAGTCTCAATATTGAACTTACTTTTTGCAGTGTTGCACGGCTTTCTTTCTGGCTCTACCTCTTTGTGTTGAGCAATTTAAAGCCTTTGGATTAACAGCATTAATCTTCCTGTTTAAAGACAAGATATTAAATGACCGTCGTTACAGAAGCTGCAGCACTATAATTAGAACTTTTACTTTCCACTTCCCAGTTGTTTTTTTCTAGTACAATATATTTCAGAATTACCTGCTCACAGCCTGTACTGTCCCCTAGTATTATGTAAGTGATGTCGATGGCACCATTTCCAAGAAAGTCTTTGTGTTTGGCGTTTCCTCGTTCTGGAATGTGACACAGGCTGCTGTTCAGTCAGGAACATACAACATTTACAGGACACTCCGTTTTGAAAATGCAAAGTAAAACTTATTTTTTTTACAGTAGAAGCTGCCTTTGATTAATCATAACCAGGAGAGAAAGGGAGTAAACTGTGAAAAAAGATAACTCCCCCAATCCTTCACACACTTCAAAGTGGAAATGCAGCATTTCTCAGAAGTGTGTCACTTCCCTTCTTGTGAACAGTGACTTCTGTTACTGGTGGTGGATAAAAAACTGCCGTGTTCCTATGACTGGTCTGTTTAGAGAGCGAATGCCTTCAGAGCTCGTTTCTCTGGTCCACCTCAGGGCTTTGAATGTGAGGGAGGATTGTGTTTGGCATACTGTGCCCTCACTGTACATCTTTCTCTGCTTTCTGCCTCTCTCCTCTCTAAAGTGGACGTTTTTATTGAGATTCTTAATATTCTGTTCAACACAAGATTAAAGAAAGTGATGGATCATATCTGTAGTTCTGATGAAGTGTATAGAACGACACTCTCCTATCAGCAACTCATGACACAGCACTGCGAGTTCACTATCCCATAGTTTTCTGAGTTTAAAAGATATGAAGAGGAGATGAACTTCTAATCTTTTTTTTTTTTTTTTCACAGCCCACTTTAAATTAAAACTCCTTCCACAAGTGGCTTAATATCACCATGATGAAAATGAATTTGCCTGTGACCTTTGGTGCTTTTTTGAGAAGGAACTCTGTCAGAGGCGCCTTTCCTTTTGCCTGGTTACCATTTATTGCAACAAAATCGACGTGAAAATCCAAATTAATATGCGTTTTCATCCAGTAAACAAGTGGGAAGCAAATCAAAGCGCTTCACTTCTACGAAAAAGCAAATTGACCAAGACTGTTTGACCAAATCAATTAACTTCACAGAATGTCAAATGTGAACTTTTTACCAGTGGGACTTTCAAACTACTCCACATCACCACCTGTCTGTCGGCCTGTGAATCGGAGCGTAATTTTTAGTTGTTTTTTTATTGATCCCTTGAGTTACAGCGCTAACAGAGGCACTGAGATCTGTCTTTGTCGGCTCATCCCAGTGAGACAACAATCGGCAGTTAAAATATTTAATATAAATAGTGTAGACTCACAGTTAGACCCCCAGTAGATAGAATTAAACTGTGTGCCGTGTCCAAAAAACATGACAGATGGCACGAGTTAAAATGCAAAGCATGGGAGCCTCCTCACACAAGTAATGTTGGCATAAAAACATTTTGTTTCTCTTTGCTGCTGCGCAAGTTGAAGAGAACTACTTTTTATTTATCTCCATTTGTTTGAAGATGGGGTTATTTGCTCAGGCGATACCAGGAACTGAACACGTCTATCGGTGTCATTGTCACGCTGGAATATTATAAACGTAACAATGTGTGTTTTCCATTTTAGTCTGTCTGCTCCTCTCAGCTTTTTCCTGAACGGCTGTGAACACATGCAAAGCACAGAACCTTAGCAGAAGCGTTATTCATTAAACTGCCCCTAAACGTGCTGTGACAGTGTGCACTGCCTGACCTCACAATTTACATGTGTTCCTGCTGTTTCAGGGGAAAAATCTTTCAGTTCAGTTGAAATATTGCTTCTCCTGTCATTGTTTTCTCGTTACCTACATGTCAGCATGGTGTTTTCTTCCTCTTCTCCATTTTACTTTTCAGCTTCTGCCCCACATCTGGACTTCACGCGTCATAATAATCACATGATTATGGGATTTGTATGCGTTTATGCACCAGTGGTTTTCTTTAGTTCTTATCAGCAGGTTTGTTGTAGCAGAAATCTAACGAACAGTTTTTCTGTACATCAGTTTAAAGATGTTTTAGTTTAGTTTGTATAGTGCATGTTGAACAGAGATGATTGCTTCTGTGGTGTCAATGGAAATAATTATTCATTAATTGATACCAGTACTATTTTACAATGACTTCCTATACTTTACCTCTAGTGCTGTGTTTACAAGTGTTTGTAGCAAAAGTAATCACATCATGCATTTTGCAAACTCTGCTCGTCTTATCTTAATTCTTTCTACACTGTTATAAAGTTGTTGTTGTGTTTCTTTTTAATCTCACCTGCATAAATCAGTAATTGTTGAAGTTTTTCCTCTCAGTCAGGAGCCTGTGGTGATATGAATGTGTAAACTGCAGCAGTTCAATTTAGAGGCGCTGCTAAACTGTTGGTCCTGTGCTGCCTGATAAGGGCGAAATTATTTCTGACCCATCTCTCTGTGGAAACCACGGCGAATCAGAAAACATCAGCACTGAGAGGCTGGAGGTACGGTGTCCATAATTGGACTCTGAAGCAATTAACTGTGGTGAAATGGAAGGGTTGAAGAAAAATAGCTGCACTATCATCAGACGGGATAGGATAGACCCAGAGATGATGGGAGAAGAAGCCGTCTGCTGAGTGCTGGAAGGATCTGTTCTGATGATTTGTACCGTCCCACACAGGTGTTTCCTCTGTTTTGTGCTGCATCGCCAGTAAACACAAATCATGCAATCCACTCGTCTCTTCGTCACCAGACCGCAGTGTTTCAGCGGAGTCTGTAGCAAAGTGTGAAATGAACTTTTAAATGTCACAAAAAATTTGTTATTAGATTATTTTTTTTTAGCAGCTGCATTAAGATTAATGAGGTTTTTCCACCAAAAGCGCAGCTGTGTCAGTAAACATGGTCACGTGGAAACTGTCCTTTACAAATTGATATTGATAAGGTTATTGCTCGTTTGTGTTGGCTAATAAAGCTACAGTAGTCTAATGTAATAAGAAAAGGAGCCACAAACTTGAGGAGAGACATTTGTTAATTATCTATGGAAGATGGGGGGGAACAGATAATTTGGTGTTTGTCTGTGGGGCAGATCCTACTGACAAATGGAAAAGGACTGAGATTATTTTCTGTTAACAGCTTTTAATCGTTTATGATCCAGTGTGCACATTTAACACAAACTTGAATGGAAACCATCACCGTTTCTATTCATGCGTGACGTGTTACTGTGCCCCGAGGGCCTGTTCCAGGGGCCTTGAGTCAAACATGAGGCTCAAACACATCAGCTGTATAGATTGTCACCTCTAAATATTTTATCAGTCTTAAGCATGTTTGGTAAGCTGGTTTACGTGTGCAATAGCTTCATTAATCTTTAACGCACCACTCTGCACTGTGGCTCTGGCCTACTTTAGCCAATAAGAGCTGATGGCTCTAACGGAGTGTGCAGCCCTACACAGTCAGCGTAGCATGGTTCTGCTTTGAAGTGCACTAATGATAACAGCGCACACACAGTTCACTCACAACTGTTGGATTTGGGCCCTTGTTTGCAAGGGACCCATTAAGAGGCCGGGCTTTTCATCCGGAGAGGAATGTATCGTTCCATGTTTCAGGGTGGTTGATCAGCAGCAGAGTGGTGCATCTCTGCAGTGTCTTTGGTCCCACTGCCTTTTGTCCTCGAGTTATTGTCGGTGAGAAAGCCTCCCTTTTATTCGGTGCCGCGGCCTCTCTCTCTCTCTAAGCAGACCCAGATCTCACTTCATATCAGTGCAGCCGCTCTTCTTTGAAAGTTAATGAACTGCAGTGATTGACTTATCCTGTTTGCTCTGCTGGAGACTTCTGTGTTGAGAGGAAGGATGTGGAGCCAATATACCTGAAATTAAGTCCTTAACCATCACCACCCCAAACATCACTGAATGCAGTATATTGGAACAATTTTATTGATCTGAATGTCAATCACTGAACTTCACCTAACTGAAATTAAAACGCTTATTAACGGATTTTTCTGTTGTTCTTGGAATAAAAGGTAAAAAGAGTATTTTGCTGTTAAATCTGTGGTTGTGTCTTAAATAAATATTAAGGAAATCGATATGAATAATTTAATAACATGTCAGAACAAAGTGAGAGGAACAAGTTGTGAGCACTGAGCCCATCGGTAGCTGTCTTGTGGAACAAAATAAAATCACACCTACGCACTTTTTCAGCTGCAGAACAAGCTGGGCAACTAGAGAATTGCCGTTGGTTCATATGCTCTACCTGTAACCTTGTTATTTTTGTGCGTAAAAGGTGTTATGTCAGAGTGTGAGAGAGTGGAGAAAAAAGCTACCATTTTGATCATAATTATGTCAAAGTAGGGTTCTTCTTTTGTCCCTGGAGTCTCTGAACCTTTCAGACGTTAGTTAATTTACTGAGCAGCATTTTAAACGAGAGCATCAGGCTTTTGTCCTCATACAGGTTTGTGCAAAACAAGTGTAAGTATATGTGTCTGCAGACGATTCTGTTTCACCCCCAAACGCCCCAAAACAATATCTGATTTGTCTGCGAGATTCTGACAGCCTGAAACAAAGAGATCGTTCAATGAGATTTGCTGTCTCGTTCTGTTTGGCAGCACCTAAATTATATCTCAACCTCTGATAACATTTTGTAGCCCTGCATGTTTTTTAGATTAGGGTATTCATCAAAGGACACTGCTTTAGGTCAAACTAATAATTGCTGTCTTGTCAAAGAAGTTGCTGGTGTTGTGACCCAAATTATGACAATAGAGCCCAACAAAAACTGCACATGAGTCAGTGTTTCCTGACATAAATATCCACTGGCGTTACGCATCCTTCTTTAAAAACATCATTTTGAAGATAAAGATGTAAAAAATGACAAAGTTTTTCAAGAGGCTGTCTTCAGCCTCAAGCAAAGGAATGAGCACCCATATTGCCAGGGGTCCTGGGAGCTGCTGCAGTGCTCACTCTTCTGCAATGGGGGCTGGGATGGAGCAGAACCACACATAGGTCACAGGGGCTGTAACAAGAGCCAGATGTGCTGAGGGGACATGAAAATACATAGACACGCCCCTCTCTCCAGCCTTTAAATGGGAGCATTGCTCACATGTACATGAAGGGACACACACAGCAGAAAGTTGAGGTATTTGAGGAACGTCACTACTGAAATGGAAAATTATACATTTATTTATTTAATCATTATTATCACATATGAGCACAAGGAATAATAACTGCAGCATGCTAATTTAAAATTTTCTAAATTAGACATGTATTGTTACATCTTTTTTTTTTTGTTTGTAGCTTATTCATGTAAACGTGAAGGGAATATTTACACAACTGATCCGTGTAGGTAGTGCAGATGCACAAAGCTGGAACAATAATATAATCATTAAACTGAAGCTGTTCAGACCTTTGGTTCAAACGGCTCCTTTCAAGATGTTAGCTGAGGCTCCAGGAAGTTGTAATTGATATTTTATCAGTTTTCATGTACTAATTCAGTAACGGAGAAAAGATCATAATAATTGTAGAGAATTCATGATCATTCTGAGTTGTATAGGCCGTGATCCAACGTTTCAGTTTCAGCAGCAGTTGGCGAGATTTTCAGAGCAAAGCCACTGTATTTGTTTGTTATGAGACGATGATCCATCATCCGTAACTTACAAGTGAAGTACAAAGCAAGCGCAAAAGCTAAGGCTGTGAAGTGTTTCAGTTTTGTGAGACATAAGATAGGGCGTTAAAGTGCAGAGGGCATTGTGGAACAGCTCTATCGTCATTTGTTGGTATTTTTCTTTTAAATATTGAGAGTGAAGCTGCTGAGTGTGCAGAGTTATATCGTTTCTTTGACCACTGAGCTGAGGAGCCGGGTACTGTGGGGACGGCTAGATGCTGTCCAATGCCAGAGTGCAGTGTGCAAATTATAGTCCTGGGTGGGTGCATTCAGGAGCCACTTAAAAAAAAAGAATTTTCTCAGAACTTTCTATTTTTAAGACATTTATGTGTCTGTGGGTGATGTATGGGTGCACACACCCCGAAAATCCTACCTACTGTCTGTCTTCTAATCTTTATTCTCACTTTCTCATTTCGCCTTTATTCAACTATTGTACAAAGACAAGAAATACCGGAATTCACACAGGATAATAATTCCTATTAAATTGCCCGTGTGTTAAACTGACGTTGATGAACGGTTTGACTAAAATAAAAGCCGTTTAATGTTTGTCTTTAGTCAGGATGCTGTAAAGCATGCTACACAAACTCAGGATAAAGGCAGAGTCTTTTAAGGTCGTGAAATGGATTTCTGGACCAGCGGTATAAATCTTGGTGGGAAAATGAACTCATCACTTTAAGGACGGAAGGAAGCCAATTCAATGGGCCGTTATACAGTGGACTTGCCCATCTGCCCCAGCCTACGAGATGTGTCTGGTTGCATTGGGTATCTTTCGGGTGTTCATGTGTTGTCTCTTCTGAAGAAGACACATCTTTGCTAAATTAAGGGTTCTGTAGGCTAAAAAAGGTCGGATGAATTATTCCTTCGTCGTTTGTCATTAGATGCTTAAAATCAAACGAGGCACTTTGGGTCTAACAGCTAGTCCTGTCCTCGGTTCAGCTAAATTAGGATGCTGGCAGCCGAACTGAAGCGTATTGTTCAGCTGTGTGTGTGTGTGTGTGTGTGTGTGTGTGCACGTAGCTGGCTTTGTCTTGTGTCTCTAGACATGGACACGTCACGAGGACAGGACTCCAGGGGTGTGTGGGGGGTGTAGCTGTCATTTAGTGGTGCAATCTGAAAAGGGTTGAGGTTTAGATCAGATAAGCCTTTTTTACAATGAGATGGATGTTTTAAGGCAGTCGTAGCGTGGGAGGAATGCAGCGTTTGGGTGGAGCAAGTTTTTTAAATAATGGCTGCTATTGACTTTTTTTATTTTTCTTTGTAACAGGAGTCTTGCTAAGTTGTTGTTCGAGGCGGTTGCTTGTGCTGCAGTGTAACAGAGAGGCTGGATTCAGATTTCAGATTAGGTTTTGTTATCACCTGCAGAGATACTTTAGCTGCACAGGACTGCAGGGATGGAAAAACAGGTTTCTGTTCGAGAAGACTCTGGTTTTGTGTTGCTGGTTACTATGAGGACTAATTGTGTGACAATGACACTGTTTCCTTGTCATGATGTACAGTAACGGTGGACAAAAGGTACTTGTACTTCTTGTGCTTCTGGCAGTTCCCAGATCTCAAGAACGTCTTGTTTTTTCTTTAGTCAGGATGAGCTCAAGGTGTCGACCCAGTTTCTGTAATCACATTCCTAATCTTTTAAGAGTTGTCAATATACTGTAGGACACAAATGTGTCTGGAAAAAAACCCAAACTTTCTCGCTTGTGTTTTTTGTGTCGCTCTTAAATTCATTTTGCAGAGCTTCGTGCACCAGGCTGTTCCCTCCTCGCTACACTGCTCTCTGAGTAGGTGCTTATTTGTTTTTGAATGTTTTCAGTAATGTCTTGGTGACTTGCCAACTTGGCAGAAGTGTTTGCTAAATGCACAAGATGTAGAGGTTCTTCAGAAAAATGAGCGTTCTTTGAAGGTGTTATATCATCTTCTTTATTGATGTGACAGCCTCGCCGGGTCTCTGTGTTCTTCACTTTCTGACGAAGTCTTTTAAAGCGGAGTCGTTTGAGCTTGACAGTCGAGTGACACTAGCTTTAAAACACAGGGTTTCTTTTTGGGTCATTTAGCCATATTGCAAAGAAAGTGGAATTTATCTGTTTACAGTATTATTTTGTTGGTGTGTGTGTGTGTGTGTGTGTGTGTGTGTGTGTGTGTGTGTGTGTTACAGTGTTCATGAATATTTTGTTGCTGGTGCAGGCTATGCATCAATGGGTTACAGCTCTCCTCTCCTCCTCCCATCTCATCAAATGTTTGTGAAATTGAATCCCTGGATTCTTTCTTTTGAAGACGGCTTCATTGTATGTGATGATTTTGCTGACTGAATTGGATGCCTCATATAGTAGGTTCTTAACTGTGGGAGTTTGCTGCCACTAAGTTATTGGATTGGGAATAATTCAGTCTACATATCTGGTCTTTGCCAGATGGAGAAAAGAAAAGAAAGATGAGTCTATTTTATTACATTTGCATTTGGAAAAGATCATGTGATAAACCTCACCATCAGAATAATAGTTATCTTTTCCTGATGCTGATTAATGTGCTATATCAGATCTCAACCAGTTACTGTTATTGTCTGTCAGTGGATTATTTTTCTAGAAGAATCTATCTATAGCTCGGCCTGGTATCTCAGTGGTTAAAACAGAGGGCTGGGATGCAGAGATGGCAGGATCGATTCCCAGCTGCGGCACCGAGCCCATCCCACATACCAGGTGTGTCCCTGAGCGAGACACCCAGCGCTAGCTCCGTGAGCGCCGCCTGTGGCTGCTCAGTGCTCCTCCCAAGGGGGGAGGGGTCAAATACAGAGAATAAATTTCATTGTAAAATGTATCAATGACAAGAAAACTGATTCGCCCTCTTCTACTGAATGTTTATAAGTCTTTTTTTGAAATGTTGTTTCTGGTTGACAAAATCTACCAGAAGAAGCAGAAGAAGACGTAGATTCAGAACACTTCTCTATCTGAAAGATCTATTCAGCATAATAAATCAGACGGTCTGAACAATGAGACAAATGCTCAGCGCTGGCCCGATGGCCGACCACCGTCTTCGTGTCTCACATCCACAATAACACAATTTCTCTTTTGTTTTTTCATCTTGAATAACAAGTAACATTTTCGAATGATCATGAAGTAATTAAATTTGTTGACCGAAAATAAAACTAAACCCCTGGTACCAGTTTATGACACAAACAACTACA
The DNA here is from genome assembly GCA_032359275.1 of Microctenopoma steveboyesi. Classification (NCBI taxonomy): domain Eukaryota; kingdom Metazoa; phylum Chordata; class Actinopteri; order Anabantiformes; family Anabantidae; genus Microctenopoma; species Microctenopoma steveboyesi. Next base: position 5,150,009 of record JAUMHF010000017.1, on the reverse strand, counting down.
CATGTAAATCCAGACGTTTTTGTTTTATGATTTATTTAAACACCACACTGTGATTATTCCACCACAAGAACTCAAAGTTCATTTAGTTTTTGGTATTCAGCACTTATTATTTAGTCTGACTGCTCAGAAATGTATACTTCATAAATACATTGCAGTGATAATCTGAGTATATCCAGTTGTAAATCTGGTTACTTTCTACACTTGTGTAACAGCCACCATGCATTAGAACCGGCGATCAGTTGAAGTGAGCTCTCACACTCCCAAAATGTCCAGTTTCCTGCATTATTTACCCGAAATATACAGGAAACCAACTGCACAGGAAACAGTGAAGAGGTTATTTTCTGAGAAGTGTCCATCTGTTTGGCTCCGTTTCTCTGGAAACTGCTTTAGCTCAGGGAATGTTACCAATGTTTTGGACAGGATACTGTGGTGGCTATAGTTGGTGAGCCTCAGTGACTTGCTTTCATTCTCAGGGCAGCAGTCCAGACAGATTCAGCCCTCGCTCCCTCCAGTCGGCTCAGGCGAACACTGGTGTTGCAGAGCAGAGACACTCGAGGTCCCAGATTTATCTGAGAGAATCGAGTGCTGCCATTCCTTGTCATTCCGATACACAAAGTAAACCAGGAGAGCTGCAATTATGGTGCATTGGAAATGGTGGATTCCGGTGCCAAACTTAAGTCTTAGGAAGCTTTCCCAACAAGTGGGTTCAGTGTTTAGTCCACAGAAAACCGTCAGCCTCCCTCTGCACTGCAGGCCTATAATACTAGCTGTTGAAAGAACCTGGCTCCCCCTCTTTCTGTCTCACAAAACAGCCTGGAACCTGTTATTATCCTTATTTTGGCACCAGTTTGGTGTGTTCATCTATTTTCGGACTGTTTTCCATTTTCTTTGTTGTCACAATCTACAACAATCTTAGAGTCTGGTGTGACTTGTCTCTTCAGGTTACAGGAAACATTCATTGTGTTTTTTGCCGTCACAATTGCACACTGAGAAGAACATTACAGGCCACTGTGGACTGATGTGTGCAGCATTCATTCCACTAAAGCAATTTTATGCAGAAAACATTACATTTATCTCTCGAAGTAATATTTGTATATTACTATTTGTGTATTACTGAAATATTACTATATTTCATCAGTATCTCCTTATATGCTGAGGGGAAGTGAACCAAACGAGGATTGAAGGCAGCGGGAGCCGTGCAGTCACAATAATATTATTCTGAGCTGAAGGATCTTCAGTAGTACCAAATAAAATGTTGATAGTGTTTTTACTGTTACTCGAGGAAATGGTTGCGGTTTGACTTCCTGTTATTGGTCCAGCAGGAGTGCGGTTGAGGCAACCAGAAGACAGAATCCAGCAGCTGTGGCTGTCGGCTGGACACAGTCTGTGTGTTCAAAGCTTCCGTCTGGACCGGACTGTTTAAGAGAAAGGAATGTTCCCTCTAGTGTGACCTGAAATGCCACCACAGTGCACACACGCGTACATTTGTCAAGAAGTGAGCAGATAGAGGTACAAAGGTTGTGTCAACATCCAGCGTGTTCAGATGAGTTGTGTCGTGTTTCAGGTTCTTAGTGACTGATGGAGTACTCGGATCACTAATGAGCAAAGCCCACACATTTTATTTCCCTTCTCTTTCGATGTTTGATGGTGGATTCATTCCTGTAGGTGTCAGTGTGGTGATCGTGTACCAAGCCTGCACTGGGTTTGCATCTGTTTTGTGACTATGGAAACTGATCAGGCATCTGGTTCTTTTGTGAATTCAAATAAATAAGATTTACCTTCATTATCATTGTGTGAAGTACGTGTAAGAACCAAACCAAAGGAAAATGTAAAGTGGTTGTTTTAAGTTCAGGTGCTTTCAAACACACAAGATTCAAGCTGAAGTGCTGAGAATGGTTTAAATCTTAACCAGACAGAGACACACTGACGTGGACTGATGGGGTCACGTGGATTACAACAATCTGATTTCACCTGCTGATGCATCACTGCTGGATCAAGTGCACATGATCAGGTTTAACTGTGTTTAATTAAACTGAGTTAACATTTGTTCATTGACTCTGTGATATAGACTGATGCTGAAGGGGGCAACATAAGGATAACATTTGTTTTCCTCGTCTCACTGCTGCGCACGGCTGCTGTTACTGAGTTTTATTTCTCTATCTGGATTTTGTGTTAATGCTGAAACAATAAAAAAACTTCCTGTAGGAAAAATAATGTGACCAGAGGCTGGGTTTGATTTGATTGATGGATTTGTCAGGTCACTATCCAGACCCAGCCGTTGAGCCTCGGCTGTTTGCAATCTTGCCCGCTGTGAGTGAGATTGAGGAGGTGGTGAGTGGCTTGGCGTCTGTGTACTCAGATGGCACGGACCACATCCTGTTTCTTTGAGAGCCCACCTTGCAGTACCGCACTGTCTGCCATGTCATGCTGTTCCATGGCCGTCTTTACCAGTGTCTCATTTAGACCAGTGCCAAGACGCTTGAGACTTTTCTCTTTGTGTTCTCTTGTCCCCCAAGGTTTGTTCGACTGTTTATACATCAGCCAGACTATGGTTAATGAGGACAAAAACACGAGCACAGTGGATGGATAATATTGGCAGCGCTTTACTTGCCAGTTGGGGATGTTGATGGAGGGGAAGGCTCACTGTGACAACATGCTGCATGGAACGGTCCAAACGGCTGACAGAATGAACATCTGTACATTTTTAATTGATTGCACGAAAACACAGAGCCTCAGCCAGGCTGTAAACATCTATCTGTGCTCACGTCCACGAGGAGAAACTAAACATCTGAAGGTTGAAGGTATGGGTATGTTGCCTGACATTGAAGTTAGTTAGTTCAGTGACATGTGCGGTGCGCTCGTCGCGTTCCTCTCCCCTCACTTTAACTGCAGTGATCCAGGTCTCAACTGTAATCGTCCGTGTTGGGACGGCATACAAAATACGCATACGCTGTCCACTCTCTGGAACAAGTGTCTGATTGATATTATTTTTATGCCGTGGCCAGTGCAGCGTTATTCGACAGGGTGCTGAAATAAAGGCAGCCATGTCGTATGAGCTTAATGTTCCTTGACAAGGCAGTGACTTTTCATTCTCATAATGTAGATGGCACTGGAGTTGTTTTGCTCTGCGCTCCTGTCTACAATGAATAATTCTGTGTTGTAACTGCAGTCAACATATCTTCCCCCGATGGCTGAATGATTTGGTTGGAGGAGCTCATTTGTTCACATTGCCGAGGGAAATGGAAATTATGAATAACTCCGTGATCGACATTTACCCACATAAATGGACACATCAGTTTCAGATCACATGCAGTGCGTTTCGCAGTGTACGGGCGGATACAGCTGGACTTAATTTGATTTCAGATTAGAAAGTGATAAGTTTAAAAAAAAAAAAAAAAAAAGCAATAACCTATTGAAAGCCCGATTTAATTTCTCAGAAAATAGACTCGCTGCTTTCAGTTAATTCGAGCTCCACTTTATTGCTGTTGACGGTGTTTTACTGAGCTTCATTGTAAATCGTACCATGCAAATTAAGATTCGCTCGTTACTCTCAGGGCATTACCTGCACAGGACACCATGCAGCCTTGATTTGAGCTGCAAGGACAAACTGCACCTTATGTTTTATTAACTAATCTGTTTCGCTGCTCAACACACAGTGACTTAAAGGCACCTCCTGGACTTCTCTCACAAGCAAATGTTTCTGTGTCCTTTAGGTCTTTTGACTACATCTTCCTAATAAACCATTAAAAATTGTCTTTAACAAAATGATTCCTTCACTGTTTACATCCCCGTTTACGTCCTGGCAGTGTTCTTCTCGTCTCTGCTGGCTCATTGCTGCCTTTGTTGGCATACTACCACCTATCGATCAGTGGGCTAGTGTGAAGCGGTTGGAAGGACTTTGTCGTGTTCCCCGTGTTCGTGCATCCTCGTGTGCATGCACATGCACAAACGAGACGGGGACCCGCGTGTAAAAACAACACTCCACAGTGGTGCAAGAACACCTACGCGCCTCCCTCACCAAACTAAAAAAATCTAATGTCAGTTGTTTTCTCTCTACTGAGCTGACTCTTGTGGCTGACTACTGTGGGAAAGTGTAAACCTGTCAGCAACTTCTCATAGTTGTAGTCACATTTTCTTACTGTATTCAGCCGTGGGCTGTAACCTTTGAATGTCGAGGTGTTTAAACTGAGATTTACCAAATTCCTTATCAGATCCAGCCGGCGATTACGTACTACCTAAAGCCCGGGTGTAGCACTCTTTACACGTCTGTAAGACTTTCTTTAAAGATGCCCGATATTCTGGGAAATGATCCTTTGTTTACAGGATGTCCTTTGGTTTCTTTCTACAGATAAATATCGAAAGCACTCTCAGAAATGGTCTGTGGCTGTTTCCTGCACTGTTCAGTTTTGCTGCGGTTCATTTGTGGGAAACTTTGATGCCAGTGCAGGGCTTCAAAAAAAATGTAATCACTACCAGGTAGCTGGAAAATGGGTGTGCCTGTTAATGTATGTTTATGCAGCAAAGGCTGTGTGACCGTCGCATACAACAATACCCTCAAAAAGGCGTAGCCAGTTATTAGGAAGCAGTATTGCAGAAAAATCAAATTCATTTCCAAACATTTCTGAGGTATTTTGTTTAAATGCTTTTATGTGTGAGGAGTCACAGGATCGGTTTTGGTCAACATCCATTTCTCGCCTATTGCTGCACATTTATCTGTGAAATTGATGTTGAAACTGATTTGGGCAGAGGGAGAAGGTGTGTGTGCGCGTGCGTGACTAGTGGCCCATAAGGCAGCAGGTACCCATTACTGGATCAAATTCACCATTAAGTCTGGGGAGGAAGCAGCAAGAGGACTTTGTCCAAATTAACAGCTTTGCGATAATATTATGGAAGCAGAAAAACTCCGGCTGTAGTCTCCCCTCAAGCAAGATAATGGCTGCGCAGATAAGTAATGACTGATGAGACCAGTCATTCAGCCATGCTCAACGATTTTTCCATAATCAGAATGCTGAGGTGTGCGGCGCATAAATCAGTCCACATTAGTTATGTCTGTCTGTCATATTTTGAGAAGGATTGTGTCACTGTAAAAGAAAACATGCTTTGCAGTCCAATGTCTGTGCAGATTCTCATTCATCCAGGTGAAGCTGTCAGAAGGTTTAGTCATGGAAACTGGACTTCTTTCTTTACAGTCCTATAGAAAGTAATTTTATTGTTGCTAGTTTCCAGGGGAAAAAAAAAACAACAATCGATTTTCTTTTTTTCTGACTAAACCAAATATTTTACTATCATCTCCTGCCCTCGTCGCCTTCTTACAAGACACTACTCTGTTAAAAAAATGAACCCTGAATGATCGCCATGGAAACAACGTTAACAAACAGACAGGCTCCTGCTTCTCCATCTGTGCAGTGGATCTTGTTTTGTGATCACCCCTCTTCACCTACAGTGAATGGTGGGCTGCTTTTGTTTTGGTTTCCTTTGGGAGTGAAGAGGATCTGGCTGTAATTCCTGTAGCCTCGGGTGTTGGCGGTAGTAATACAAGGTTGTGGCTTAATTTTGTGGGAGTGATGCAGCAAGATGCACATGAATAATGTGGAAAAAAAAATTAAATGCAATATGTATGCAAGGTGTAGTCATGACAGATGCATACAAATGAACATTTCTGCTTGTTCAGCCCAGTAACCTATGTCAAGTGAAAATGAAATCGGTCATAGAAGATTTTGTTTATTCAAGGCACTTTTTTATTAGATCGAGGAGTCTTTCATCTACATAGTGAAACATTATGTGCACCTATGGGAGATCTTCATGACAGTCCATGAAATTGAAGTGCAGAGAGGTTGGTACAGGGACAAAAGTAGTCAGTCCTCTGTGGAGGGAGACGACAGTGATGGAAATGCTTTAGATGGGGAGTTGTTAAGAAATTACAGGAGTGCAGTTTCCTCAGATGGCCCCGTTGGTCCTTCATTGGGGACAGAAGAACCTGTTTGGTATTTCTGTCGAGGAGCGGTGCCCTATCAGTGCTCCAAGAGTAAAGAGGTGAGATAAAATTAGACGCCAGAGTTAAATCTTATTAGCTCCTGTCTCCCAGTCTCTCACTTTCTACACGGTCTTCATTTTGTGTGTGTGTGCGTGTGTGTGTGTGTGTGTGTGTGTGTGTGTGAACAGGAAAATGGTAAAATTGCAATATGTTATTAATGAGATATTATTTATACTGAATTAGCTTTTGTCCTTTTCTCGATTTGTGACACTTGTGGTGATGATGATTTTAGATCAAACCCTTTGAGTGGTTTCTGTCCAGTATCACTGCACAAAGATAACCTAAGTAAATACAAACAGCAGTCCTAAAACGATGAATTTTGTGACTCACTGTTGTATTAATATCACCGCTCATGCTTATTCATCAGTGCACATTAATTCTCACCAACCCGGGACTTTATGCAGCAGCCTTTCATGTCTACTTATATAATGGCGTTTATTCCAGCACTCCTGGCAGGAGGGCCTCGGGGCTGAGAAGCGATCTACCTCTGTTTAAATGTTTTTGAGCTCATGGTAAATCTGAAAGCATTTCCTATCGCTGTACACTTTTTTTAACTTTGTCCCACATGTGATGAAAATAACTCCCAGGCAAACCCAATCCTTTCATACACACAGATCACAGAAACGTGATGTTCGGTGCTTTCCAGGAGTTTATTCTTTTCATTATATAAATATTTAAATATCGTCAATCACGTCTCTAATGTGATTTTCTGCAGTTTTGTTAGAACATATAAACTAGTTCAAGAAAAGAAAACTTTCATTGTTGTAGCATTTGAAGTTTATAATTTGAGGCACAGTGGTTTCCCCCGTCCCAGTGTTTGTAGTAAACGAACTGCTGAAAGCGAACAGACAAATTGACATCAATCTTTAAGACTGTAGCACCAAACGTTTCTCGTTATGTAAATTTCGTCACGCTCATCACAGAAAACACTGTGTGTTTGCGTGCACCAAACACATGAATGGGACTGTGTGTCCCATGTGTTGATTCACTTGAATTGACGTCCTTGGTTCAGATAAGTGGCAGCACACTTTGTTCTGTCATGTTGCACATGCAAATATAACAAAACATAAGTGACTAATTGTTACATCAGTGCACGGAGTTAAACAACGCACACCTTTCTCCCTTCTCTCTCTCTTAAGCTACACGTTGCTGTGTTGTGCTGCCTGTTTAATACAGATGCAGTGCTCAGATTAGATTTGGTATTCCCACTTGGAGCCAAAAGCAATCTTACAGGTTGCTCTGCCAGTGACATTACTGCCTCCCTCGTGATAAAAAAACTGCTCGCTCTCTGTCCCTCACCAATTTCTTCCATCTCAGTTTTGTTGTCTCTCCCTTTCACACCAGCAGTGGATGCAGTCGAATTCCTCCACTAATGAGGATGAGCTCATCAAGGCATCAGAGTCGATGACGTGTTTGGAAAGGTTTTATATCTCCGCTCTTAATATGAATCTAATGGGGCGACCTTTGATTTCCAGCAGACTGATTATGAATTGTCGTTTGTTTCTGCCTCCTAACTGATTTACCAGACAAGTGTGATTAGAGGTTCGTTGTGCTGGAAGTTCAGTGTCACTGGCAGCAGAAAGTCTGTTGATTTTATCCTCATTAATGGAGATTGTCCTTGAAACACTATAAATTAGTAAATCTGTTTTCAAGAGAGTTGTTCAAAGATGTCCACTGCTCTTTAACTGTATGGGAAGATGTGGGGATTTCTTATAAAGCACTGAGCCACAGAGGACGTAGTCATTACGTGACTAGAGTTGGCTCTTTGTAGTCTTTGAAGGCTGAGATGCGTTGTAAGTTTGTACGCTTTGTGGTGTACAGTAGGAAGAAGCTCGTCTTTGTGAACTTCATAATATTTTGCTCCAGTCATAAAACTAACTTCTGACGTTTGTTATTTTTAAGTGTAGATTAAATATATGATCACGCTTTTAACTGAATTAGTTTCTTCGGTCTGTTGAATTGTTGAATAGTTAAACACTTCTGAGCACAGGTTTGCCAGTAAAGGGACACGAAGGCTGTTGTATTTGATCAGTGCAGTCACTGCGGCGACCTGGGAGGTGATTAAAAAAATGACTTTGAAATATTAATGAAAATAAATTTTTACAGGGAGAGTAGTGAACTACAGAACAACCACTGCAGTCAAAATTAAATGAATATATAATAAGAGACAGAAAACAGGTGGCTGTAGCACACAATGTACTGTATTTATGACTGGATGGAAAAGCTCATCCACTGAACCGAGGGCTGTAGATGAATCATCTCTTGAACCTGCCTGGATTACTAGGGAAGCCTAAATTCAAGAAACACTGAATATGTTCTACAATGTATGGTCTATGGGTTCTCTTCATCTCTTTTTTTGATGGACATTTAGACCCGTAGATTAATTATTTAAAAGTGACAGAAACTCACCTGTGTCGTTGGAACTCCACCAAATTGCACACGATTGCAGAGGATTCCTCTCCTCGGATGAAGCAAGACTCTGTATGATTCAGACCTGCGGGTTGACTACAAGTGGATTCTACCTCGATGAAGACTTTTATTGTTACTGTGTTCAAACAGATTTAGTGGGATTTTTGATTTGCTTTTGCAGTTGTTACTGAAGAAGGGCAACATGTGACTCATACTTTAAAATACCACATTTTCACCTCGGTGCCAACCTGAGTGACTTTAATTTCACACGTAGAGCTCCCGCTGATGTCAGTTACATGTCTAAAGGAACAGGAACACGTGTCTGCACGGAGAGGTTGTTTTAGAAAGTGCTTCTCAGGCTGGGGTCAGAATGACTCGACTGAACAAACCCCTTTCACCGCCCTGCTCAGGATGGACTTCTCACTTGCTGTTGGAGTGAGAGGATTCATGAATAGGGGAGATGTGTATGGCTGTTCCTTTCTTTTACCAGATCATTACTAGCAAATAATAAGCCCATGTACATGTGTTGTAAGCAAGAACCCGTGCCTTGTTTGTGTTTAGGTGTGGTGCAACATTTACTGTGTACAAGTTTAGTACAAAATATGTCTTGGGATTTGCTGGCATTGCTTCACATCAGACACAACAGCCAATCTGTTCCATCAAACACAAAGATCCTTCACCTCTCAACACACTTGCCATCCGCCATCATCCAGGACATTATATTTGACTTATTCTCATTATTTAACAATATTTATTTACGATCTGTTGGGAATAAGCTACACACTAAATGTGCTATTTGGGGCTAAGATTTTACCTGTATTTTATTGAAAGTAATTACATTATGGTTCTTATATTTTTGAAATGTATTTTTTAGAACAACATATAACAACTTTTGTTGAACATGTTTGTGCTTAAGACAATGGAAAAATACAAATATTTACTAGTCGGATTTCCTGAAAGCTTGACAAAAATAGATTTTTAAAATGAAAACAACTGCTGAGGCCAAACAAAGCATTTAACAAAGTTTGTTAAGTCAAAACAGACTCCAGAGGGTTAAAGACCTCACTGTGGACACTTGGCCATCTGAGGACAGCTCTTATTGACCCGCGAGGTAACAACCCTGCAGCGGCTCTCCCGTGGCACCATAAACTTTTTACATGCTTTAACTGTAGCTGAGGGGCAAACAACACATCAACCCCGTGGAGTTTATAAATCCAGTTATAAAAATGGAAGAGAAAGATGAAGCGTTCTGTATAACAAGCTCATATCCATGTGCTGTGAGCAAGAACCTGTGGTTTTTTGTGTTTAGTATTGGGTGTGATGCAACATTGGCATTTACTGTGTACAAATTAATAAGTACATAATATGTCACACACCTCAGTGAACATTAAAGTCCTGCCAGCGCCACCACAAGTGAGCATTATGCTCCTCTAACATTCTCATACAGTTCATTGGCAATTTAACAAGAAGCAACCTGTTTCATCAAACATCACTTTTCATCATCCCTAAACCACCATCATCCAGGACATGATGGTGCTGTCGCGTTTTGAAACGAACCCCCTCACTCCCCTGCTTATGCGTATACATATCCTGAATTATTAATTGTTGTGTTTCAAACGAGCGGCTGCATTTATTTCCCCCGATAGTTTCTGATATCACCTCTTAAGCAGCGGTGAAATTTGGATTGAGAAACGTGCTTACAAAGCTGGAAAGGGACCGCTGGAAACAAAAGCAGAACCCATGACAATGGCTACACCTCATGTTATGAGTCATCTGGTTCTTGTTATGAAAAAGTTTTTCATCTAAGAGTTCAAAACCTCCATCAAAACAGTCGACGCACAATGAATTAAGTGGATTTCTTCTCTATTAATGTAACAGGCAGACAAAATGTGACCGATGCAAGCGGAAGAGGGACTAGTAGAAGTGAGGGTTTTTATTTCACGATAAAGTTCCTCCGCTTTTGCAACCCTACATTCTTGAACTGATAAGGAGGATTACTTCATGTGCTGACGGCAGAGCACCTGGCTCAAGGTATTTAGATGTGAGTAGCAGATTTATTTTCCTGCAGGTCAACTCAAAGAAATAAGAGTTCACACAAACTAAATATAAAACGGTCAAATTGAGAACAAAATGAAGAATAGTGTGTAAAATAGTCCATTGAATTATTGTGCAACAGATCTCAGACAATAAAGTGCTGACTTTTATTCTCTTAAAACCACAGTGGGGCATAAATGATTCAGTCTGATGCTAAAGAAGAGAAAGAACTGCACAAAGAACGTGGATGAACAGTGCTCACTCTGCTCATGACGTCAGCCCTCTGACCTTTGATAGATATTAAACACTCGGTTGTCCTTTCTGCTTAAATGTCCCATAATTTACCATTTTATTAAATCCAGTTCTTTTAGTCAGTACCATTAATACTAATCTCACTGCTGTTCAAATTATTAGCATATTGTTTTATTTGCACAGTAAATATCTTGTTGGGAGTGGACTTGATGTATGATAAATAAAGTAGACAGTGTTGCCTTATAAGGTTTAATAAACCCAGCAGTTTATTCCTACATAATTTTGAAGCATTTGGAGTGGCTGTTTGTATACTACCCACCACTTCACCTACAGTACATCTGCGTATCTCTCTGCAGAGGAACGGCTCACTAAAGTGTTATATTCTAATAAAGCACAATGCATAACATGGGTGCCAAATAAAGCTCAGAGTTAATGAGTGAGGAGAGCTTTAGGACAAATAATGAAAAGGGGGACAATGAGAAGAAAACATGTAATGACTAATTGAAGCTTGGCAGCAAGGAAGACCAGCTGTGCAAGCTAATTTTCAGGTGTGTGTGTGTGTGTGTGTGTGTGGGAAGCTCAGCCTGTTCTGCTCTGCTTTAAAACACACTGCTGGTTATGTCCAGCTGCCACCGTGGCGGTCTGTGCTTCTGTCCTACCCATTCTCTGCACTGGGTAACTGGACTGTAGCCTCATTATATTAACAAGTGGCTGAACTGTTTTAGCAGGACGTGTGGCTTGTGCCTTCCTAAGTCTAATTCTCTCAATTTATCTCAACTCGCCGATGCACAAACAAAATATGGAAATACGTCCCGGTGCCTAAATCAAAAGCTGTTAAATGTCAGAACAGAAGAAAATGTGTCATGATTTATGTGTCTGTAGTTCAACTGCAATAACGGCCTCGTCTTCCAGGAACTTTCAAAATCCACAGGCTTTGTTCTTGACATTAACAGCTCCGTATGGAAAACAGTTTCATATCATTTTATTGCAGCCCTCAAACCTCTTTCCCAATTTGTCTCCAGACATTGTTTGGCCCTTCGTAAAACGTAATTGTGTCAACAGTCACAGGAGATGAGACACCAGACCTTTTGATAAGTGCTTTCCCACAAGGTAAATTTGGCAGGCGGGGAGGGAGCAAACATGCAAACAAACCAGCAGACAGTAATTTTCCACTGTCCCTTACCGTGCATTTCAATGAGGTGGATGGATTAATGTCTCACTTTAGTAATAGGCCACACCAGTTAGGCCTGTTTTGCTTTATCACTGCCCAGCTTATCACAACAGTAATGGGAACTCGAGTCCTGACCCGTGTGTTTCCACATGATTTTCCCATCCAAATGGCACTTTTTCTTTCCACTGGAAGGCAGCGAACCTCCACCAAAGCACTGAGGTCTTGAGAATAAATGACTGAAAACAAGCATGTAAGTGTTGTCGCTGATTGCCAAACGATGATTGAGCTGCAGGGTGGACATTTACCAGGGCTGGAGGGGACTTCGTTTCGCTGAGTGAGAACCCTGTGTGTGTGTGTTTGCATACATTTGCAATGGTTGACCTGTTTATAATGTAGGCTGAACATTTGTCCATGTGTATTTTTTGTTTGTCTTGGGATAAATCATTTTTCTTACCTATTGTGAAATTTTGTGAATATATTTTCTTAAGGAGTTAAGAAATTAACTTAAAATGTTTTATATAAAAAAGTTTTTATACCCAAGTTCCCACCAGATAACAGTCTTCTACATTATCCACTCGTGCTGTTCTCAAAGTGAACTTTCCATGCTTATCAGGTGGCCTATACGGAAAGGCACAGCCGGTAATTAGCAGTGACGGTGAGAGAAAGTTGTTTTCTGGTGACAAAACATTGGCGTGTTTGTTTAATAGTGTTGTGGCTGCGTCTATTTATGTTAGTGCTGTCTGACCTGTTGGGCTCCGCGTCTTCTACTGCGAATGTAATTATGTAATTTCTCACATTATAACGAGGTTAGAAGAAAGTTTACTTTTATTTGAATCTAAATGACTCAAACCACTTTCGTATATCCTTAGCGGGAAATCCTTGATGGTGTGCATGAAACTTTGTCTAAAAGAAAATACCACGTCAAATTGACCGGGACATTCACAGTGCACCACTGTGTGATTTACCATCAGTACTATGTTCTGAGTTATTCAATATGTTTTCATTGTTGTGGGTGTGATTTCAAACTTGCTTAACGGGCCCTGCCACTCGTGTCTTTGATCAGTGTCCCACCTCCCAGTCTCTTATCTGGACTAACACAAAGGACCGACTACCTGCTCAGCTGATGTTGGTGCTTTATCCCCTTTTTTATCCTGCATTTTCCCATTGGATCTGTTTTACACAATGTCTCTCTAATGCTCTCACACACACACGGAGTTGTGGTTCCACCTCTGAGCTGAATGTCACAGTGACATGTGTGTCTTCCCTCTTGGTTTCTGCCTCCCTATTGTCCACCAGCTTTGTGTGCAGGAGCCTTTTGTGTCAGCCTCGCTGGATTCGGTCTGTTCACCGTGATTAAATGGGAGCAGAGGAGGCTGGTCGACTGATCACTGCCTCTTTTGGACTGAATGCATGTTGCAGCACTTTAGTTCTACATCAACCTTCACGGCACAATGCATCCTTATCTGGTGACCAAGACGTGTAGCTTCTTCTCTTTTTTTTCTTCATATGTTTGTGTTGCTTCTAATTATGTTTAACTCTGCACATCTCCGCTCTGTGTGCAGTTGTAATTTTGTTGATGGCTCTCAGGCTTAACTGCATTTCCCCGTTTTCTCTTTAGTGAAATCATTAATTAACATTTCGGAGCATATGGAGCTGTTAACAACTCCTGAGTACCTTCATAGGTGTTTGATTGGTTGGCGGCTGCACACAGTATTTAACTCATTCCTGTGGAAGTGCACACTTCTGTGTTACTGCATGTTCACTTTGAACTCTATGATCAGTCCATCTCTATATTTTAGTTGAATAATTAATGTCTGCCAGAATATGTTTGTTTGTTTAATTATTTATTTATTGGGATATAAGGTAGAAGAAAATCATGGTGATTTTTAAATGTTTAAGCAACTGTTCTTTGTTACAGATAAACAATTGAAATTATTGTTGGGCTATCAGAAGGTTATCAGATGCATTAGTATTTCATTTGGATAAGATGGTTGACACTTCATTGAAGCTGTTATCACAGGTAGAAATATTATCAGATTACACAGAGAGATGAATTTAAATGCCCTGATACGTGACATGATCTTTTTGTCTTTTCAGGTATTTGGTGATTATTATCACTTCCAGCATCGCACAGTGGTAAAGAGATCGCTGTCGGATCACAGGGGGACGCACGTCCGTCTACTGAAAGATCCCAAGGTAAGGAGGGTGCTTTGGCTGTTCAGATATGTGGATTTTTACTGATGACTCAGAGAAGGCTGTGGGAGGGACATTTGTAAGGATCTGAACCACAGCAGTAGTTATTGTAGGTTTTGGAGAAACTGTTTGGAACCCTACAAATGGATACTGATGTGCGAGTGGTGGTGGAGACATGCAGTCAGCCTCCCAGGCCTCATTACGGTCTCTTTTGTAGCGACCGTCTCAGACAACATCCTCACCTGCTGCATTTCCTTTCAGATGAGTACTTGAAGGTGAGCTGGTCCTTCCCCATGGCCGCTCCCCAGATACATTTAGCACATTTTGGTGAAACTAGTTCCTCCTCCTTGACTGATCTAAATTGAAATTTCACATTTGCCGTATTGTCTCACTGTTTTGTATGAGAGTTGGAGGTTAGTTTGAAAATGAGTCTGCGTCCTATCCTGCTAGGAAGGACAAAGGGAAGAGTGTGAAATTAACATTTATGGCTATGGGAATACAAAGAAGCGTGCAGCAGAGAAAGGGCTTCAAACACCTTTTAAAGAATGTTTTTTATCATATTAATCACAACAGCATTGAGGCTTTAAAAGTACAATTATAAAGATTGTAAATGTTAAAATTCAGTCAGTTTTCCATATCAAAGTTTTACTCCAGCGCTCTCCTATAATGTTAAAAAAATCCATTAAAAGTCATCGTCTGTTCTTTGAGAAGTGTTTGGACTGAATTCAGACCCTTAGAAAAGTCCCAAGAGTAAAGTTTCAGTTCATGGCAGAACATCAGAGCAGCAGAGCAAATCTGTTGCTGAAATAAAGACAAAACTGTCGCCTACTGGTGCTCCCTGTCAGTGTGAAAATTATTAATTGGATGTGCAGGCTGCTATTTATTTGCTTGTGCACCTCCATTGTTGACTGGGTGTCGATGCTGCCAGCATCAGGAGTGTTTTGAAATGAGCACATGAGGACACTTTACACAACTGGCGTATCCAGAGCACAATCCGAAGTTGACCCGACTCTGGCTTTATTTAATCAGCAGTGATCTGGTGTCTCTAATTAATAAATAACTAAGGATCCTCTGCTCGGTAGTTGAGCAGTGTTTGGGTTCCCCCGTCCACTTCCTCATCTGATCTTCTCTTTGCTATGTTCTTAGTCTAGTGATTGAGCCTATACGCACAGAACAGTGTGAGAAGGTGTTTCACCGTGTTCCCCATTTCTCTGTCACCTCTTCGTTTGTCTCTGATACTACAGAGTTTAAATTTAAATTCAGTCCATGCATTTCAGTAAACAGAAAAATGACTGTAGTGATGAAAGTCTCCATAAAAAGCATAACGTACATCGTAACTATGTTGCTGCTGTGAAAACACTCAAACGAAGCTCGCCTTAAGATATCGCTGGCCCTGACGCTGCACCGCACAGCTGCACAGAACAGGTACACACAGGGAATAGAACGTCTGCTTGGGTTGTTTGCATCCATGTTACAAATGGTCCACTTCCCTCCTTGGGATTTCCTTAAGCAGTGCAGCTCCGTTTCCTGTTGCTGAATTCCTTTTTTCCCCCACAGCACCTCAGAGAAAGTGGAGCATAACAGTCCCAGGTCCACTTGTTAGAATTTAGATTCTGTGTTAGTTATTTGTGTTTAATCAAGGGAGTTAGCGAATGCTGCAATAACTCTGAATATTTGCCAGAAACATCAACGCGTGTCTGTAAATGCTCTGTTCGTAACAGTTTTTTTAGTTCTTATAAATCAGCAGATGACTTATTTGCACCAGCTCCAAAACTATTATAAGAGAGCAGCGGAAATATGTCGGAGAAGAGGAATTCTGAATCCTAGCTGGTTGAGATGAAGCCTGAAAGAAAAGGCCCAGTAAACTCTTTTTGAAGAGTGTTTAATTACGGACTAAAGCACCTGGACCTCTGCCAGATCTAACACAGCCCAGCTAATGGGTCCTACTGCAGATTCAAAGCGGAGGGTTTATCTGCTGCCTACATAGCTTCCGCTGTGTTCCTCGTGCCGTCTCTGTATGCAGTGACTCCTAGTTTGGTTTGTTAAAATGCAAAGTAACAGGACGCAGAGTAGTTTCAGAAAAGCTGCGCTCAGCCACTCGACTATCATTTGTTTGTGGTCAAAGCGTTCACTGTGAGTGTCATTACTGTGGCAAGAGTAGTAGCAGCTGTAAAATATTCTTTAGCATAAATATAAATGACAAAGCTACTGAACTGCGCTTTAATTGGTATTTTGTTTCTTTTTATGGTGTTTTCCTTGAGGCTTCCATTTGGCCTCAGAGGGTTTCAATGCTGTTTGTATAACAAACAAGGACACAGCAGTAGGTGGCAAAATGAGCAGGGTGGGGAATCTTTTTGTTGGACAGATAGGACACTCCACCTAAACGTGAACAGAGCAGTCTGTTTGTGGACATTGGTTCTGCGTTCGATTGGTCTGCTGGACGTGTGAGATAGACACAGTTTTTCATTTTCAAAGGCCGTTTATACTGAAATTGGGTTCTGTCACGGACTATTAAAGACTTTTAGAAGACTCGTCACACGAAAATAGCAAAACGAGAAATACTTGTTGTTATACTCCTGCCAGAAGTAGAAAGAAATCAGTTCAGTATAATTTATGAGTTTGGCAGAGAAGAAATGCCTTCTCTGGCTTCTTGTTTCATTAGAATATAAAGATGGAAAACAACATTTTGTTGGAAATGAGGACTTTGAGCTTGAGGTCAGTGTAATTCTAAAAGTGCCGTAGTTCATTTTACAGGATAGGCACTGACGTACTGAATAAAAAATGATTGGCAAGTAGTACAGGAAGATGAATATTACATATTTTACTGCACATATTATAGCCGGAGTCCACAATGTGTGTCCCTGTGCTTCTGATAATTTATGAACGCGCCCGAGCCACTAATCTGTCTAAATGATTAGGACCAGAGCAGACTTCTCCAATACATTAATTGATGTAAATTCATGTCTTTGCCTTGCTTTGATGGACATTTCCAAGAACTACGTATGACACTAAGATGACTGGCTGCCGAAATGAGCTGGAAATAACTGGTGTCTCTGTGGTGTCAGCAGCTGAAAGGAGCAGAAAATGTAGCTTCTGTACTGACACTAATCTGCATGTTTGCAGATTAGAGTTATGATTGAGAGCTATGATTGAGCAGTCATATTATTACCCTGTACACTGAATAGGATTTTAAAGCCCGTAGGTCTGAGTTACAAACGTCCCAGTTTTTTTAATTACCAAATGATACGTTTTATGGCTTCACCATCGCCACAAGACCTTTAAAGTGCGAGAATCAATTGTTCTAGATGTAGATGTAAAAATATAGGATAGTTAAATACACACATTTTACACATTGATTACATTTCAGTGAGTTTTCTAGCACGAGTTGACGCTGTCATATTGTCAGGAACAGCCTGTCTAAGATTACGTTCTTACACATCATGGCTCTATGTATAGCATGCTAAAATACCAGGGGCATGAAGAATTACACTGCGTGAGAGTTTAAGGAGAGGATTTCACGCACTACAAGCTACATGGTGCAGTAAAGTCTGCTGCCTTGTACATTATACAGAACTTCCTGCGTTGCCCCAGATAACAAATATTGCGCAAACATTGCATCTTTTTTTTTTAAAGAATCCTGTCATGTTTGTTTCTTTCGTCTTGGAAATGTTCCACAAACCGAGACCTGCTTTACGTACGTGTGAAAACGAGATAGAATGTGTGATTGAAAAGCAGACGAGGAAATCACAGAGGGGAAATCACATACACCACCACATGACGCAAGGCACAAGACATGTTCTATTTAACAGAAAATCACACGGGATAGTGCGATGCAGCCGAATGTGCTCCTTGCATACAATCGGGTCTTTGTCTCTGTGAATGTCGGGTCGATACAGTATTTTCTTTTAACCAAAAAGCCAATAATAAAGCCTGGCGGTGAGGCTGCCTGTCTGTCTCTAAACTGTCCTGTCAATTCCTCACCCTGCTTCACACCAATTAGATCTAATGCTGGGTTTGTGAAAGGAGAAACATTTCTGTGATCTAGATAAACATTTATTTAGTTCAGACAAATTTAAGTAGCTGATATGAGGTTTTATATCGGTTTATTTTCTGATATGAGAACCAACACTTTATTCTTAGGTTCTTTTCTGCTTAAGACCATTTTACAAGACATGGTTAAAATTGTATAGTAAGTTGGCAATTTGTTGCCTCCCCCCCACTCTTTTTATACCATAATAGAATTCAGAGGTACATTAGGACACAGATGCATTTGTTTTGAATGTGGTAGATTAAATATCCTTTCTTCTTTTCAAAAGCCTGACAACACCAGCGCAAAGAAAAAGTGTAGTTTGTCAGTTTGAGCTATTTTACATGTACTGTTAATTTATATTCCTCGCATATAAGGAGACTGTCAGATTCACAGCGGTGTGAAAGTGGCTTGCAATCTTTTGTTCACCTCTCTGTGATGATCTTTTGAAGTAGCTTAATAATCACTTCCTCTCATCCAAGCACAGAACACACATGAATACTGGCAGCCAGACGAATACTGATGTAGTTCGTGCAACTTTTAACTGAAAAGTTTTTGTGACATATTAATTTGTTTGCAGTAGTTTCTGTACCTTCTTTTGTCGAACTCGGTGACATATCACCCAGTGTTGTGTTAATGTAAACTGCCACAACTGCACCTCACAGGGCCGACCTAATCTTTCCCACCAAGATTCAGATGAGACCTGATGCAAACGTCTCCTTCGCTTACACGGATTCAGCGTCTCACGAAACTCTCATAAACCGCTCTGCTTGTTCAAGTGAAGTTATTTCATTATATTGTTATACAGTGTCGAGTTGGCATCGCTTCAGTGTTGCAGATAATGCGACCTTCATTACTTCTTTCCTCTTTTACTCTCGTGTCTCCAGTGATCTGCAGAGGTGGGGAGAGAGGTGCGCTGTGCTTTGGTTGTCCTTCACATCAGGTGCTCTGTCCTTGCGGCAGGCAGCTCTGTTTTCCTTCTGATGTTTTTTTTTTTTCGTGTCTGCCCAAGCGTTTTGCTGTACAACAAGCAGTATTCTGCAGCGGGAGTAAGATGCAGGCTTGTTTTCACTGTATGCAGTCTGCTTCTCTAAACATTTTCTGCAGGATCCTGCACATTATGGCAGCCTGCTGCAGACTGGGTTACTGCTGTGTGTTGTTAGACCTGTACTGAGTTTGTAGGTAGGTGTGTGTGTGTGTGTGTGTGTGTGTGTGTGTGTGTGTGTGTGTGCGCGCGCATACTGTTAGTATGCATGTGTGTTTAGGTGTACCCATAAGCATAATAAATCCTGTTCATCCCATTTTACACCGATCCAGAAATTCTAATTAGTCTCAGGCTGCTCTGGAATTCATCAGCAAGTCTCATTAGTGAGGACTCCACGATACCTCTGTGCCTCTAATCTCACCGTGTCTGCTGTCATCTCACTGAGAATTGGGATCTCTATTAATTCATTTGACATGCTGACCCTCGTGACCAGCACATAATTATTTCTTGTGCTGCTTTTTTTTACCATGGGCAGCACCCTTTTTTTTACTGAACCTCACCTTAGCTGTTTTTGGCATGTATTTCTAAACTTTTTGTGCATTTGTATTGTTTGTTCAGGTGACTTGGGCAGAGCAACAGGTGTCAAAACGGAGAAAAAAGAGGGATGTCTACACGGAACCGTTGGATCCCATGTTCAAAGATCAGTGGTATCTGGTGAGTATAAGAAGCCTCACTGTACAGAGGTGTTTGTGTATGTAAAGAGCGATTTGTGTTTGTCTGTGGGATGTAATTCAGAACTGGAGCGCACTACTTGAGTTTTTTATCTGCCCGAAGTCAATACAGGTAATTAAGTTTGAGGTTGGGATGTTTCCCTGGAGTTAAGAGACGGGCTGTGTACTGTCTTTGTGTGAGATGCTGTTGGGTGAGTTGTTTGCACAACAAAAAAAGCGACTTCACCTAAAGGACCTTTTCTATAACAAGAGCATATAAAGAGTCCACGATTGAAATCTGGATTACTTTTAAACCATAGACAGCACTGCAACAAAGAGAGAGCACAGAGAAAGAGAGAGAGAGAGACAGAGGTGGTTCATCTTGAAGTGCTCTAGTTTTCAGTTGATTGATTTTCACATTTGACTTGAAGGATGTCACTGATACAGTGGCCTGTTAAAAGCAGCAGTAACAACCCCTGAGATTTTCTGTTTGGCTCACTTCTTCCCTCAATTACTGTGAGGATGCTCCAGGCAGAAGAAGATTCGTGGTGATGCAAAAGACCTACATCACCAGTTCAAAAAGTCTGTGCTTCAACAGACTCTGGTCCCTGCTGTGTTGGAGTAGTTGGTGGCACCTTGACAGCAGATGAAAGCCTTCTGTCTGGTTGTATCAGTGTTACTAGGCAAAATGGATTCTGCCAAATGTTGGCAACTGTTAACTGATAGTAAAATTAGTTTGTATGAATGTATGAGTTCTGTGCAAATGAACTGTGAAAAATGTTTTTAGCGTACTAGTGCTATTTTCTTAGTTAATTAAACAATTATTAAATATAGAATTTCAGAAAAGCAATCTAACACAATTGTTTAAAAAAAACACAAACCGCAGGACAGTGACCCTCTTGGATTTAGGGTTGGCCACCCCTGACCTAACACGTGCATGTCTTTGCATTGTGGGAGGAAGCCGGGGTACTCGGAGAAAACCGACGCAGGCCCAAGGAAAACTCGCAAACTAAACACAGGAAGGCACCTGGCCACTATATTTGGGCCCTGGTTCTTGTAGCTTCGAGGCAACATTACCATGCTAACCGCAAAGCTAATTAGCGTCACCACAAACTACATATTCCAAAATAATTGTACAGCTGAATAACGATATATGAAGAAATCTTTCAGTGTACTGAACATGTCACCCTCATTGCCTTATGGCATACTTGGTTTGACTAAACTGCATTAGCTTTAGCTGATAATGACTGAATGTATTATGAATTTCCACATGTAAAAGTTTTTAGTAAAGCTACTGAATGTGATGAATGGTGGTGTTGTGCTCAACCTGCATAAGAAGAAACGTATAAAAAAAAAGATTGATTTCTCTTTCGAGCTGCGTAGGTACCCCGTGAGGTTGTTAAAGGTCATTAAACCAAGCAGGACATGAGAAATGGAACAACACCTTTGGAAATGATCAGCTCCTTCCTGCTAATTGCATCAACCGTGTTCTGAGCAGAAAATAAATGTCGACATAGGCACAAATAAGTCACCAACTAAACATGTTAGTTGGTAATCAACAGCTTTTTGTTTGCCAGCTGTGCATTAATTTAGAGATATTGGGGTGCGCGGTAACAGTGGTGCTGGATGAAAAGTCAGGGGACCGCCAGAGTCATCTGGATTCATCCTGTGGGTATCATGAATGTCAAACCACCCCACATATTTTAGATATTGCACTTTGTTTTATTTAGCCGGAAGAATAATATCACTGATGCAGTGCTGTTAGCAAAGCTTTAAACCGCCACCAGAAACTCTATATAATTTGCATGGTGGTAACAATTGTCTTAATTGGGGAGAGAAAATGCACATGGATGCATATTTGCCTGGTTTGCTCTGAACTTTCTTCACGGTGGTGGTTTTTATCATACTTTTACTAGCCTCTAATTTGCCTAACCCTGTTGGGTTCCGGAAAAAGCACATTTCCCCTCATTATTACAATACATTCTGTGTGTTTTGTATAATAAGTAATTGTGGTTCAGGTTGTGGGAATGTGCCGCATGTGTCTCCTGACCGTAAATACACCTGTGCCTCATTAAAACTGAACCTGGCTGTCCAGAGGAGGGCGTGGGTGGGTCAGTTGGCAGATGCTAATGGTCAGTATCTGCTGTTATAATGAAGATTTAATATTTGTCAGATATTTATCTAAATCCCGGGACCTGATTTTTTTTTTCTTTCTCCCCTTCAATGAATTGAAGGCAAGACCTAAAGTAGGCATCTCAAACTGTACGTGTGCTCATGATGGAACGTTGACACTAAGGAAGCGGGAAAGAAACTCTTCTGAATATGAGCAATATTCAGAATGAAGGCTTGTATAGCCGCTCTCAGGTTTATTGTTCACTCAGTGTGTCGGATAGAAAACCCTTTTCAACCTGAATCACCACTGCAAATCACAGCAGCTCAAACGTTCAATGTCCCGCTTTAATTAATTTTCTTCTTTTTTGGTTTAAATGTCAATGACGTTACAAGGTTGAGGGACACACCTCATCTTGTCAGAAGGACTACGCCGATAAAGGCCCAAAATCGACCATGACACAGTGGTGGATTGGTCAGACACACTATGTGGGGAGATTTGAACTAGACGCGTCTCTCGAGCAAAGGTCAAGTTGAATGTTAAAAGCATATCAAAATGCACATAAAAAGGTGTCCAGGAGCAATCATCCAGCCCATCTGTGCTTTGCCCGGTATTAGTAGTAAATGCAGTCTCGGCCTTTACTTTAAAAAACTCCAGTCTCTTCACCGAGAAACTATTGAGTGAATGAAAGTCAATAGACTGCACCTTTTTCCTGGATGCTACGGTCAAAACCTCGGTCTTCATCTAAATGTCTCAAGTGTATGCCTTGTTTTAATCGTAAGCCCTTAGAATTAGTTAAAAGCACATTCCTGTCAGGTTTCAGGTGTCTGCCAGATAATTAGATTCCATCTAAGTTATTTGCTTTCTCCATCCTCAGTACAACAGCAACCACCGTGACCTGAATGCCAGAGCTGCTTGGCAGATGGGCTACACAGGTAAAGGAGTGGTGGTGTCCATCCTGGATGATGGAATAGAGAAGAACCACCCTGACCTGATGCAGAACTATGTGAGTAAAGCTCCTGATATAAATATCTGATACAGTATGTCCTACATGGAGACACTGTGTTGCTGCAGCTGCAAATAGAATTCAAATGGAGCAGATTTGTAGTAAAGATAGTACCTTACTTCTACTGAACATAGCACCTGACGGACGTCAGGGAGTAATTCTGTGTGTAGAGGCCTTAGCAGACTTGGAAACAACAACAAAATGCACCAAACTGATTTGACTCACCAAATACCTAACCTAACGATGTGCGTCTCTGTCTTTGAAAGGACCCAGATGCCAGCTATGACGTGAACGATGGCGACCCAGATCCTCAGCCCAGATACACACAGGTTAACGACAACAGGTAAAAATTAAATATGCACTCTCTTCTTTTTGTCCTGTCCTGGAAACACACACTTTGTGTTTCTCTAAATGCCAGCTGCGTGGGAGACATGTCATGTGGATGAAATTGCACTTGTTCATTAATGTGCCCCCCTGTCTGGTGGCTGGCAGCTGACATGCCAACAGGCTGATGGCTGTTTTCCATCCACTGTTGACTCCAAGGGCTGCAGCTATGTTAACAAATCCAATTAAAGGCTGTAGCCCACGGGATTTATTTTGTCCAAGAGATTTTAATTTTCTGCCATTTAATGCTTTCTCCTCTCCGAAGGAGGAGAGTTACTTCCTAATATGAATCCTGCCTCCAACTCAGAGTTTGTGGATTTGTTTAAATCCTGCAGGTTCCACTATCTTCAGCCCCGCGAAGCAGAGTAAATCTACACTTGGGTTTAGGTGTGTGTGTGTGTGTGTGTGTGTGTGTGTGTGTGTGTGTGTGTGTGTGTGTGTGTGTGTGTGGAAAGCACCTTTATTGTTGTGACCTCTGCTGATGGCACAAGTAGTTGTTTACTACCTCAGTGATGTCTTGCCGAGAATTGATTGAATTAAGTTCATCAGCATTAATGAAACAGAGAAAATCTTTTGGCACTGGACGGTCCCTGCTCATCTCCCTTCATTTCTACTGCCCGCCTCTCCTCTGAATATAATTTCTGGTTTGCTGTAATCTTCTGTTTGTGAGCCACTGGCCTGGCTTTTTTTTATCTCTGGCTGATCATGATTACTGGTGATGGGCAGAGAAGATTATAGTAAAGCACGAATGGAAATCAAACGCCAGCACCAGCTGAGACGAGAGTAAGCACCATGGAGGTTAGTTGCATAACAGTCCGCAATTGATCCATGATCCGTTCGTATCGCCCACCACCGTTCGGCACACATGTAAACTGTGGATTAAGTTTGCTCTGACATACAGTTTTACTGACTATTAGTCGACCTAATAATTTTGAGTCCACACTTGGACTTAGTATTTGAATGACATTAGTATATATAAATACTTTTGATCAGTTAACTCTTTTGCATTTGTAGGCTGCTTGTTTGCTGCTTTAAATGTCAGCAGCAGATCATATCGTCCGTCGCTAACTGACATTAATTGCTCAATTTAAAATAATGAAAGAACAAACGCGTGGATGTCACTGTGCATATATTAGACATTCGACTTCAGTAGTACTATATGCAGTCAAAGGTTGTCTATGCGGTAAGAGGTATCACTCTGAGACCTCAGATTCAAACAACCGAAGAACAATCATCTAAACAGAAACGTATTGCCCTTTTAACTTGCACTCAGCGGTCGAATCTGCTAATCTACAGAATATTATGCATGATTTGTAATTGTACAGCTTTAGGATTTTTCTAGCAAGAAATAAAGCCTGTCCCACTACCGATAATCCAAACCATGACGTGTGATTTGTTACACCCCTAATGGAGTTCAGAGAGTAACAGTCAAAGCTTCTAAATGGGCCAAACATGCTGCATTTTGCTTATACTCTATCAGCAACATAAAGACGAACACACAGGAGGCAGAGTGTGATCATAGGAGGAACTGCATTCATACCTAAAATGTGAGTTTTTAGTTTGTTTGGGGCAGAACCACAAAGGTAACAGTGCGTGCTTTGACAAATACAGATCCAGTGCGAACCATTTTTTACTGTGTGAAAGAGAGTGTTTTTTACTATTTTGTAGTGGTGCCTGAAA
Organism: Microctenopoma steveboyesi; assembly: GCA_032359275.1. Classification (NCBI taxonomy): domain Eukaryota; kingdom Metazoa; phylum Chordata; class Actinopteri; order Anabantiformes; family Anabantidae; genus Microctenopoma; species Microctenopoma steveboyesi. The sequence continues at coordinate 5,125,014 of JAUMHF010000017.1, read as the reverse complement.
CGGTTTTCACCACCACCATCAACAATCCCCTAAATTATGGAATTTCTTGTGGAAGAATGTGGGAGAACATCCCTCCGGTGCAACGCCACAAATGCACAATCTATGCCAAGGCACGCTTAAGCTCTTCTGGCGGCTGATAGTGGCCCAGAGCCCAGCTAAGACACTTACTATTGATGTTTCCTCCTTTCTGGCCGTAGCACTTTCAACCCCCGCTCACCTCAGTCTCTGTCTCTTGCCACCCAGCTCTTTGTGTCTTCCTTATGGCAGGACCAATTGAGAGCAAACATATTTGTATGTGTGCGCATGTGTGTCTTTCCCTTACTTTATAGTAGCTAAGTGTGTAAACAACCTGTGTGTGTGTGTGTGTGTGTTTGTGCCTTGCAGAAGGCCCAACTCTGTTCACCTCCATAAAGCCGTCTTTATTTCGCAACACGCGGCAGCAGTGAAGAAGGCAGAGTAGCAATATGACCATTCACCCTCATGTTTATCTAAGACAGCATGTGATCTAGATGTTTTCTCTCTTTCCCTGGCCCGTATCAGGGCAGTTTCCAAATGTGCATTTCTGAATCAACCCTGGGCAAAAATACTTCCCTCTTTGACCCCTGATTTAGTGCGGGGGGTAGCTAACAAAATTTGAACCATGGCTCTATTCAGCATACAGAATAAACATGCTGAGAATATGCAGTGTTAAAGAAACAAACAAGATAAACTAAGAACATAATGGACAGGGCAGAATGACTACACCCATAATTCAGAAATTCAATGCACAGTGACGGATGAAAAGTTCTATTTAACAGTACTGCAAATGACTTTTTTTCCATCATGCCATGCATTCATCTCTCTCTAGACATTTACTTCATATTCTGTCTTTGCTGTGCTCCATAAACATCACCAGACCTTTTGTCCCATCAGCCAGCTCATTAGTAAACTGGCAGAACCATTAATGGTCTTAAGAACGACCAGAGCACAACGGTTGTTCAGATTTACCTTTGAGGTTCAGTGCAGCCCAGAGACTAATGAATAGCAAACTCCACTATCCACGGCCCCAAGAGCCTCAGTCATTTTTTAAAGTAATTAAGCTAATGCAAGATAGAAAACTGACTGAAAGAAAGATGTTGTGTGCCAGACTCTGAATGCGCAGACAGAATTTCACAATAAATCATTTCAATTCCAAACCCTATGTTCAGAAACGGAGCTCTCAGTGGAGTTTGTGCACAACTCCAACGTCTTGCTGAATTTCATTTGATATAAATGTAAATGAAATGTTTAATTTGATTTCAGAGTCTGTTACCAAAAGCCCACGTAACTTAATACTTGTTCAGCCTTCTTGTTTTGTTTTTTTTATCTTGTTAAGTTACTGGTTTGTACTAATGATAAGTTGTAGGTGTGTCCACGAACGTAGAACTTCACATCAGGCGTTGCTTTTGTGGCACCTAAATGCTTATGGAACTGAAGAAGCCTACATCTTCAGTGGCATTTTTTTTATTAAGAAAATAATTTTTATGCTATTTTCTCAATGAATAATTGGCTCGTGCAGGTTTGAGTGAATAGTTTTCCCTTTGCACCGAACCCACGCAGCCAGTTTGGGTACATCTGTATGACGGTGGCAAGTGCCCAGAGAGAGGCAGTTTATGTCTTACACACATACAGTGCTTGTGCCAGCTGTGGATATGATTACTGATCATGTTGTTGGCCTCAGGTCTGAAGTTCACTGTAGTCACTGTAACTAGAGTTAGTTTCTGTGCCTAGAATCTGCCATGTGGCCATGTGCTCTTGCTGTAATCGCAATGAGACTTTGCTGAAATTTCTCTTCTGAAAGATTTATTTTTCCATCATGATGGTGGCGAGAAAGGTTAATGAAGAAAGTGTTTTAAATAAAAAGAACACGCTGCACATAATGTAACTGCTGTCATGTGTTGAGAGGAAAACGGATGATTTTAACCGCCTGGACATTTAACACGGACGGTTTGTATCATGTCAGGAGGGTGGGAGAAGACACTTATTGATTGTTGTTTCATGGAGCTTTGTCTTAGTCTTCAAGAAGAGCCTCTTAACTTTGACTGAAATATTAATCTACTAGCTAACAGAACATCTTATTAGGTTTTATGTCGGCATGTTTGCTTTGTTTTAAGAGATGTGCAGGGTGAAATACAGCAAATAAACCCTTGAAACAACTTCACCTGCTGTGATATCGGCTCCCTGAGGTCTGTGATATTGCAGTATGGTTCATATAGCATCCATTTACAGATTTCTGGTTTATTTTCTAGTTGTTTGTTCAGAAGTGGAGTGGAGAGCAAAGACTTCCCTGTTATGGAGTAGGTGTTGTGAGAAAGTTTGTCTAGGAAATGTTTCAGGCAGACGCCACTGCTCTGATAATTAATCTGTGTGACTTGTTAACAGCTGATTGAACAAAGCCGTACTTGTAGCGACAGATAGATCTTTGTTCGTGGGAGAGGTTTTACTGGAGCACTTCATGTGATGATCTTGTGCACTGTGCTCTCATTTCTTTAGCCTTTTCTTTCTAAACCCCAGGCCTTGTAGCTCGTGTTCAGGTTTGGTCTCATGTGATGTCTTATTCGGGACATCAGCCTTGGAGTTGCACTTCGCTCTCATTGTCAGATGCTCCCTCAGGCATCTCATCATGGCTGATCATCTTGTTGACAGAAGAACTCGCAGGGGCAAGCTTCTAATTAGATCTGCAGTAATTCAGCATTGGGGATTTGGGTCATGAAATATAGCAATTTATACTGTGAGTGTCATTTGTGGTATGATAATAAAGCATTATAGTGACACAGGGCTGTGAGTGATGTCTTAGAAAGGTCAGAGGACACCCTGGTTAATTTTAATGAATGATTTCACATTTTGCACTGCTGCTGGACTGAAAATATTAATTATTCTGTTTTTTGTCACCATTTGTGTGAAAGTGCTTAAGACAAGAGGCTAATTAGGCTGATTGGCTTCTGGTTTTGGTTTGGGTGACTTTATCATTTAATCAATCAATTGGCATAAAACTATTTTGATAATAGTTTATTTCACTGTTGAAATTATGAATACTGCTCGTGTCTTGTTTTGAGCCTGCTTAGTCTGTTTTGATTCAAAGTTTTTAATAAACTTTATTTACAAGAATTTATAAGTTACGTGTGACCGTAACAAAGATCTTTTTTGGGAACCCTGTTACTTTACTTTGCTTGGCAGACGCTTTTATCCAAAGCGACTTACAAGGAGCTAGCGCTGGGTGTCTGGCTCAGGGACACCTGGTAGGGGATGGATTAGGAGTCAGACAGGGGTTCGAACCCACAACCTTCAGTCTGACGCCTAACCCACTGAGCTACCTGGCCGCTGTTGTAGGGTACAACATATATATATATATAGATATATATCGATTTAGATAGATCTAGATATATATATCTATAGATATATATATAGTTAAAGTATATACATAGTATTTGGTCATTGTAATCCAAAAGTAAATGCTAATGTTGTCTTTTCACCCACACTATGAAAATCTCATCTTAAGATTTTAATGATTTAAACCACAGAACTAACTAACTTTTGACCTAAATTGGTAGCTGCACGAAAATGCCCCCTGTATAAGAGGCTCCAGTGAGTCAGTTTGAATAAACAGCATGGAACAAGTTGCATTCACAAGCAGAATTCATGAAAGTGAGTGACCCACGGATGCACTCCTCACATACTTATTGACCCGGATAGTGAGTAGGAACAGTAAAATCAATTGTATCACTCTCGAAAATCCTGATTATGCAAGTGGTTCTTGCATAATCAGGTTCAGAAACAGGGGTCTTCACCTCGGTGACAGCATTTGTAAGCCATGAATCAGTCTATCGCGTAAGTGACTGTAATGAATGTGTCAAAGGAATATTTGGAAAGGCGCTCAGCTGAACACTGCAGTTGTAGGTCTGTGCATGCCTGGAATCCCATTTACACCTGAGCTGCTTCTTATCAGATGCATCACAAGCACAGATGCTGCGGGATATTGGACTCCAACGCACAAACACTTCCAGGAATGCAGAAATATGCTGCAGTTTTCCAGATAAGCTTCATGTGTGTCTGTGTCCCCGGCAGTTTCACCAGTGGATCAAGCCCAAGCTGCACCTCTGACTGCTGCCGGCTGACGTCCTGTGTCTCATTAGAGACATGGAGCCAACGTTAACCTCCACCTTCTCAGCTCATCACTACGTTTTAAAGAGATCTCTAGGGACCAGCAGATGAATTACAATACCCCGACCTTCTATCCTTACGCCTCTATCTTTAATGAAGGCAGAAGTCTTTAGGATTATTAGAATTAGTTAGATAATAATGGGTTATGGCTTCTGTGATCTCTGACTGCTCTATTGTCAAGTGTTTTAAATATGCTTAATGTAGCATAATGGTGGGATTCAGGCTTACTTTAATGCTTATTAATGCCATGATAATGGAACTTTTGGCAGGCTACCTTCAGACATAATGACCGTGTCTTGAAAACAGTCATGTTCTCTATGGAGAAGAAAGTAGTCATGTGGTGGTCGGTTGTTTTTTTTAATTTGGCTGGATATTCAGGAGGTGCCTCAGTGGAGGCCTGTTGCTACCTGATGTGGCACAGTGCTCACCGGGGCTCCGGTATTCCTGCCTTGGAATGGCTGCGATCCTGTAGGGACCGCGCCATGCTTTGAAGGGCATTAAGAGTGCATATCCATCTGGCAATGCAGGGGAATACACCTGACTGGAATGTGATGATCAGCCCCTCTCTTGCTTCTTCTTGGATCTCTACACAGCAGTGCCTGCAGCTAGAGCTTACTACAGAGGCTCGGCTTTAATGAAAGACCCATTGTGAAAATGGCAAATCTAATTCGCAATTTCCTCCCATGTGTAATAGTAGTATGTCATTTTAGTTCCCTTTTTTTAAAACTGGACTTTATTCAGGCCCCACAGGCACTCCGGGGTTACTAATGCTACACAGCTTAAAATAATGTATGTTGGTCTCTGCTCATTGACTGAATGTTTTCTCTTGCACAATTAGGATTTCAGATTTGTTTAAAGGAGTCAAAGCCAAGAACCTGTCTCCAGCAGTTTATTTTGTCACAGTCTACAGCTCGACCGTGGTACTGGGCTGTTTTAGGTGTATATACAGTAAAACGCTGTGTCATTAGGTGAATGACTTTTGAGGGTAAGTCGTTTCCTTAAACAAGGCTCTCACTTTCTCATTCTTCCTCCTCTTCAGGCATGGAACACGATGTGCAGGAGAAGTGGCAGCAGTAGCCAACAATGGGATCTGTGGAGTTGGTGTGGCCTACAATGCCAAGATCGGAGGTATGGTCAAATAAAATAACTAAATTAAATGGATGATTGATTTAATGTCAATAGGGTAACCCTTCATTTCATCTCAGTTTTCATTTTCGATTGGCAGAATAGCTGAAACGCTTTTTCTACAGCACCAGTGTTTTATTTTCAGTCCATTTCCCAGTCGCAGCATGACACTGAATCTTCCTGAACGTTTGTGCTGTGGATTGTCATTAGACTGTAATTCTATTGGTTTTGCATGAAGTAGCAGTATTAAAACAGCACACTGATCTGCTGTGTCTGATATGGCACAGTGCTTTAGATCATATGCAATTTATTTTAACTTGATGTCAAACAGTTGTTTTCATCTTGGAAATTAAATTCAACAAATGGCTGCGATAATTCACTTCTGATATTCTGCTCCCTTGTGCGTCTGCTGTAGATTTGCGAACACAAAACAAGCAAACCAGCACAACCAACATCCACAAAAAGTACTAAAGAAGAAATAAACCCTGTCTGACCCAGTGTCAGCAAAAAATCCCCACATCACAAGCGTCACAATAAGAGAAATGTGGGCAGAGCTGTTGTGCTTGATTGCATGCGAGTGTACAGATGTATCCAATGAGCTGCTAACTCCGTATATTTAGAGACATCTGGTTGTGGTTGAGTGAGAGACAGAGGTGGAAGAGTTTACCTGCGGTAGTGCAAAAAGTCGCCTACACAGATTTCTTTCTTTGAAGCCTTATCAGAGCGGCTGAAGTCGAGTCGGCAGAGTTTGTTGCCACCCTTGTGGCCCCTGCTGCTCCTGAGCGATCCATGCTTGATAGTGTCACTCAGCCCAGTAAAATTTCATCACTCGTTGACTGTCATGGCCGTTGTGTGCATGCACAGTGCTGCGGTTTCATCCTCCTTTTAATATATATATATTTATGTATTTAATCAAAACTGCAGTCGACGCTTATTTGACATGAAGTAGAGATGACACAATTAGTTACCTAAAAAACATCATCTGTTTACAGCCTCTCAAATATGACGATTTACTGCTTTCCTCTGGTTTTAATCACTGTACACTGAACGATGTTTGAACACGGCTGGATGAAAAAAGACGAGCACTTTGAAGACTTCACCGTTGCAAAATGGAAAATTATAATGAGCACTTTTATTATTTCTAAAATAGTTGTGAACATAAATGCTTGATTAATTGGGAAAACAAGTGTCCAAGGAGGAAGGATGGATCTTTTTTTTTTCTCAAACAAGCATCTTACAAAATGACTTTGTATTTCTGTGCGTAACTGTGTTGATTCCTTTTTCAGTAAATTCTCAAGATGTGACATGGTTTCTTATGAGAGCTCAATGTGCATTAGAGCATTAGGCCTTTGACTGCTGTACAACAATTACTGGCGTAGTAATTGCAAACATGTGAATTTTATGATACAATTAGCAGTCGAATGTGTGTAGGGACAGAACCACACAGAGACACCGTGCAATTGGCTCATTTATGGCAAGATGCAAAAGATGTGACGGTGGGAAAATATTGTGAAATATTAATGTGTTTGTTCTAAAAAGAATTTGCACCCTGATGGGTAGCTCGGTTCTGTCTGCAGGGAGGAACGTTTTTGTAGTTTCTGTTCCCATTCTTCAGAAGTTGCTTCAGTGACTTTCTCATATTAAAAAACAACAAAGTTGATTTGTATGAATGTTTCATTGTAAACAGCTTATTTTATTATTTCATGATGTTTTGTTTTTCTCCCAGTGTGACTCTAAAATCAAAGCCACATTAAGTGAGGCTTCAGGATTAAATTGGTTCTGGTCACATTGCTAGGACATGTGTGCATGTGTTTTTCACTGGTGTTTATTGTTGATTCTGTGCTGAGGATTGCGTTGTTCCTTCCGCCTGAGGTGGGTTCTGGAGACTTCTCGAGGTTGTAGCATAATGGTGTGTTGTCCTTTTAACTGTAGCGGCTCCTTCATCCAACTGCGTGCACAACTCTGCTTATCTCAACAGTCTCCTGCTTTCTCGAAGCTGTCAGTGTGAACCATCAGAATAAACTTCTGTTTATTGTCATTCCAGATGGCAAATGGGAATACGCCACATGGCATTCAGATTTTCTCACATAACGAGCGTGCTCTTTTGTCATGTAGGTGGAGCAGGAGGCAGCAGCGCAGCGTTTCTTTAATGTTTTTTATCCACTGTCGCATCTGAAGCACGAACTAGAAGAACATCAGACAACACACGACTTTCTTTGTGCATTTGTGTTTGCAGTACTGCTAGTACTACTACACTTCAGGACCTGTGAAGTAGGACTGAGAAAGACTGTGGTCTAAATTTCTCATGCTCCAGTTTTAAAATAAACTCTGCATTTAGAACCTGGCGTATTATTGTCAGGTGTAAAGTTCAGTTGTGCAGTTTTGACAAACAACAAAACACAAAATGACAAATATTCACTGAACATTCAGCTCACGCATACACAGCCCCAAAACAAGTGTCCAGATTGTGCAAGTTGTACGGTCGCTTTTAACAGCTGGAAGCCCAACAGGCAGACTACAATTGTAATTTTAAATCTAAAGCAGCAGAGCAGGTTTATTCATTTTGGTGTCTGGGGAGAAGACATTGGAGCTGCATAGTGCTGTGGGAGCAATGAAAAAGCTTCTGTGACTCCTCTGCTCAATATCACCTGCCCCAGTACCACCTGCAGAACTGTAGCTTTCTATTCAGCCAGTGTGAAGGATCTCCATGGTTTCCATTTTTAAATATTCATGTATTTGTTGTGTGGGGAAAAAGTAATCATCCTAACAAACCAAAATAAATCAAAGTCCCAAGAACAGAACACCGCTGGCACCGCTGTGCTACGTCTGTGATCAGGTGACTGGGAAGCGGTGTAAAATGATTTGTGGTAGAAAGGTGCTACTGCAGTATATTTTCAACCAACACATTGACATTACAGTCTTTTGTTGCTGTAATTGGGAAGTTTGGGAGTAACTCATCACTCGGCTTTCTTACATCTACACACAACTGTACAGTCAGTCTGCAGTTTTTGACCTAGGTGAGAATAAGGCATATGGATTGAAGACACGTTGGTGCTCTCTTGCAGTGTAGGCTGCCATGGAAACACAAGCAGCTCGATGCTGGTTTAATGCTTTTGGAGAACTTCAAAGAAGTCAGTCAGTTGATTTGACCCATACAGAGCAACGTGGAGTAACCTGATCTGCAATGCATCAAAGTGGGAAATTAGTTTGTTTGTAAGGTCACTGTGATTTCTTACCTCTCTGTGGAGGAACCTGGTTGAAATAGAGTTCTGTTCTGTTCAGCAGCTCACTCTCTCTATATCTGTTATGCATTGTTATTTGTGTTTGTTTTATCTCTGGCACAGGGCTTTATCTGTGATAATTGTAGACGTACCTTATAAATGAGGCTCCGTTAAAGCCTGCCATTAAACACTGGCTGACTACTTCATTTCTTTTAAAATAGCTGGTCTAATTGAATTTACACTCGGGCAGCTGCACCAATTTTATCCAGACATGTAGAGAAAGGCAGCTAATGCCTCCTTTCATCTTTTAATCTGAATTTTCACCCTCAGAAGTCTACTTCACACTTAAGGAGTCAGTTCACCCAAAATGCAATTGATCTTGTTCCATTTCTGTTTCTTTCAAAGCAGCTCAAGCGCCACAGCAAATCAATAGAGATGGCGTTTGATTTACATGGAGGGGTTCAAAACAACATCACGACACAGGCACAAATAATGAACACCAGGAGAATGTGCTGCATCGCTGCATAAGCTGTATAAATGGATGATGGCAAGCACAGCAATGCAGATAAAGTTGTAAATATGCAAAGTAAACAGCGTCACAACAACACTGCTTTGTCCCTACACATGTGGAACCTAGCTCAGCATGGGCACGCAGTCGGATAAAACGACATGGCTACAACACCGTGACCTGCAGCGCCGGCTCTGCAGCATGTTTTACATGTTTCAGTGCTCAGTGCGCCGGCGTGTGCTCACTTTCCTGGAACATTTTTGCAAATCAAATAGACAAAAGAGAAACTTAAGCTACATTTACATTGACACTGTCAGCTGCCAACAAAGCAATAAAATAGCTCATCTCAAAGAAGTCTTCTCAGATTAGCATTTCACTTAGAATATGTAAAGGGGAACATACTTTTTTGTTCTCTCTGCACTGGCTGTCCTGTTCCCAGTTGTCAATGGTATTGATCAAAGCTGTCTAAGACTTTCACTTTCGTTTTGTGTTCATGAGGAATTTTCTGACTCTTTCTAATCACAAACAACAGAATAGAGAAGCATTCAATCTTTTTTGTCACCTCGTGTGTTCTGCAGGTGTTCGTATGCTGGACGGTGAGGTGACCGACATGGTGGAGGCCCAGTCTCTCAGTCTGAATCACCAGCACATCGACATCTACAGCGCCAGCTGGGGCCCAGAGGACGACGGCAAAACTGTTGATGGACCTGCCAAATTTGCCAGAGAAGCCTTTTTGCGTGGAGTTACAGAGGTGTGTGTGTGTGTGTGTGTGTGTGTGTATGTTCGTGTTTGAGTGAGAGAGAAATTATTTACTGCCCATGCAGGATTTTATTTAGGCAGAGAGCAACTGTTCAAGCATGAGAAGATGCAAGCAGTTTGTGACCCTGACAATTATAAATAGAAAAGCATGTCCTCTAAAAGCCACTTGGGAGAAAAATCTTGGAAAATGCACAAGTGCTATTTACAGAAATTACATTTTTGCTATATTCATTGTTGGCTGAAGGGCATTTTTTAACTGTTGGCTCAGGTTTTATCTCTCAGCTCTTTTAGTCTGTATGTGGTTCCTTCAACTTTGAATTCATTTTTTAAGTCTTCCAATGCCACCTAACTACATGCATATATAAGCATAGTTTTTAGGTGGATCATTGTAAAAATGTTCAGCATCTAGTAACATTGCAAACTGAGTATCAGCAAAGAGGACGCACGCTGCTCTGTGATCGGCCTCTTGTAGCAGCACTTGTTAACAGTAAACAGATTAATAAGCATACCGATCACACTCCAGGCTCCCACATCTGCACTACACGAATAAATGCATCCATTCAGCCAGCACTGACTCTGGTTATGCAGCAGAAGGATTCAAGGCATGTAGCATAAAGCTGATTGGAACTGCTGACACCGACTACTAAGATAATTGCCACACTGACAGTGCTGTCAGATGGTGGTGTGGGTGGTGCATAGCTGGGTTTGATCAATGCAGAAAGAAACGGTGCCACTCAATACAATAAAGTGGCTCTCAGATGGAAATTATTGCACTTCAGAGGCTGAGAGGTTGGATGATTTATTACAATTAGTTGTTGTCATATAGCACCTTTTTGTATTGCATTGTTGTCGTGTGATATTTCGCTCTTTTTAATTTACTGAATGACCACCCTGGCCTCTGTGATGTATGCTGCGTATCAATGGGCTCTTTTGGAATTGAGCCCTTAAATGAATTTGCCTTTCTATAATTGGGATTCCCACGAAGAATGAATGGGATTTTTCTGGACAGTGGTGGTCTGAGCACCGTAGGGTCTGTGGTCATTTCTTCCCTTTATCCCGTTCGTCTAAATACACTGTACCTTCTCCAGGGTCGTCATGGTTTGGGCTCAATCTTTGTGTGGGCTTCTGGCAACGGTGGGAGGGATAAGGATAGCTGTAACTGTGACGGCTACACAAACAGCATCTACACCCTGTCCATCAGCAGCTCCACCCAGAACGGAAATGTTCCCTGGTACAGCGAGGCTTGCTCCTCCACCCTTGCCACCACCTACAGCTCCGGGAACCTCAACGAGAAACAGATAGTGAGTTGTTTTGGCGTCTAGTGCCTTTCTGTCTTTCTCTGTTTTGTTTCATGTCACACCAACTATTTTCATTGTGCAGTCTTTCTAATGAGATTTACCTGACCCACTGTGTTAATTTACTAAACGCTTAAATGATTCAGATCATCAAACTAGATTTAACAACAATCAAAGACACACGGAGTAAAACAAAATGCAGTGATCTTACTCATTAGAGTGCAACAAATGTGTAAAGAATCAGGAAGGGGGGCCAAATACTGTACGTTTTAAATGCTGTGGATCAGGCAAACCAACAGGTAATAATCCAGTTAGAAATGTCCAATAATGAAACATTAATTTAGAACCATGTGGTTTTAGAAAAATTAGAAAATCATAATTGATCTTTAAAGTCATTTATCAAAACTAAATGTCATGGCATTTGGTGGTTCCAGCTTCTCGCGCATTAATCTCATTATAAATCGAAGTTTTCTGGATTTGGACAGTTTCCTGGAGAAAAACAGCCACTTAAAACACGTCATGTTGAAACCGCCTCAGTTAATTAGGTGTGTTCACTCTGAACATCCACAACGTTAAAACCAGTTGGAGACTCTGACCATCTGCGCACAAAAAGTCGCATATGCAGCAAGCCGTGATGGACCGTGTGTTCTGATACCTGTCGGTCGTGGTCGGTGTTACCAGCATTTCAACACATTCTGCTGCAGAAGCACTTCTTTGGAATCTGGCTGCGTGGTGCTCCCCACATGGATCAATGATCCTCGGGAGGCCTTGGCTTTCGGTAGGACACTGCATACTGGGAACGTCTCGCATGGCGTGCCATTATAGAGTCTCTTACATCCCAACCTGTTTAACTTATTCTAACCGTCAAGTTCGAGAACTAACTGTTTGCTTGTCTAGTTCTTTATTTGTGCCACTGAAACCGGATAATCAGTCTTACTCACTGAGTATTTTTTCTTTATAAATTTGTCCTTCTTTTCTACTCTCTTCTGCTTTTCCATTCATTGAGTCTTAAGCCATTAAAATTATTATGAATTGCGAAAGGCTGAAACTCCATCTGGCAGTCTGTTGCTGCCTAACATTCCTGACGCGCACACACGCGCACACACACACACACACACACACACACACACACACACACACACACACACACACTTACATCTTTCTTTCTCGAGCACACAGTCAAGCAGGCAAACCAACTGGATGGACAGCTTATGACATATCCATGACATGTGGGTGGTCAGTCTGTGGTTTGGTGCTGTACACATTTAATTGTGCTGTCACTCATGAACCCAAGAAAGAAGAGATGGGGTTGAAGAGGGAGGGTTGGACCTCTGGGGTTATGCAGGCCCGAATAACTTAATGCCCGTTACGTTATCCTTGTCTTTCAGTCTAAAATAAGGGGGGGGGGGGTATGGGATGGTGGTGAATACATAATTAGATCATTAAAGTCCTTTCTGCCAATGCATTCATTATTTGGTTTAGTGTGTTAAAAGGTCGGTTTCTGGCTTTTCTGCATTGCTCAGCACATTCAGCAGAGTTTTGATTCAATCTACTTTTGTTATACTCTTACACAGTTACATATATTGACCTCCCCTTTAGGATTATACAGCAGGTGTCTGGGGGATTTTTTATGATGCTCTGTTTTGTAACCTTTATCCTGCCTGAGATGGGTTTTGCTGAGTACAAACACTGGTTCTGCACTACCTTGCTTTGTATTCATGCAGCTGCAGTAGTTCACACCTGGGAGCTGCCCAGTACAACCACAACCCTCTGCTGTGGATCACCGAGCAGTTCAGTTCACTGATAGCTGGTGAGCCGGGGAGAGCACAAGTTATGCCATTTTCCCATGTTTAGATTTCTTTTTTTTTGCTTGTTTAGGGAGTCAGGCTGAGGACTGTACCCTCACTTCTTCAAACATTAGGTGATTTATATGTCCTGCAAACGGATGTGAGATGATGAATAAATGCAGAAGGGAGAGACGAAAAAAGATTTTTGCTTACTTAAAGGAGCTGTTTATAAATATAAATTAATATAGTGCATCCGCTCCAGTGAAAGTGGGATTTGTGAGACTGCGTTTTTTTAAACTGAATCACTGCAGCATTAGCTTCATTTACTGTTGTTTTGTCTTTTGAATAATAAAATAACCAGGATAACATTTAGGTCATATTTTCTAGTTTGTCTGAGCTTCCTGTTTAAACCCACTGTTGTGATCTTCCTTAGGTGACTACAGACCTCAAATCAAAATGCACAGACTCCCACACAGGCACCTCTGCCTCTGCCCCGCTGGCTGCTGGGATCATCGCTCTTGCTCTTGAGGCCAAGTAAGTGCTTATCACCATTTCTCTGAGTCTTATCAACCCTTGCAATTTTTCTCTGCTGTACCTCATTCTTACCTTCTCTATCTTCATGTTTGCCCGACATTCGTTTCAAATCGGTTAATCCTATGAAGAAGAGAAGCGCTGGAAATATACTGTCGGCAAAACAAGCCTCTGATTAAACTGCATTAATTATTCTAGAGATAAGTTGGGCGTTTTTAAAAGCTGTATGTGCAGCACGCCAACATATTCAAACTGCTAAGGCAGTTGATGCGTAGCGGTTATTGCTTTCAAGCATAGGGTTTGAACTTTCTCAACAGCAAATTAGTCATTTGGTCAAACAGGTTGGAAAAATCTTTTCTATAAATTTTTGCACAAACCTTTTGATGCAGGATTATAAATAAGTAACATTCTTGTACTAAATTGGGCATTACTGCCTGTGCTGCATGTTCATGCATCAATTCTGCTTGATTATACCATTTTATGAGCTACTTCTAACCTCTGCCTGACAGATGTGCATTTTGGAACGGCACAGTGTGACGTACTGTAAGCACTAATCACTCTCATCCAGTCATGCAGCACTAATGGAGGGACAAACGAGAACGTCAGAATAGTTCTGAAAATTAGTCATTAGCCTAGTCTGAGAGTTCCAGCACAGTGATAAATAAAATACTTTAACAAATCCACAATGAGACTTATGAATATTCCCGTGAAGCCTGCACGTAGCTAATAATGACACAGAAACAGATCTGTTACCTCCTATAAAGCTTTTTTTTTTGCCTGGTGCATTCAAAGTCACATAGATGCAGGCTGAATTATCACGCAGACATGTTGACTGAAGATTTCAACACAAGGAAGGTGACTGATGCTTCATTGTTTTCTTTGTTTAATCAGCTGTCCACCTTTTAAGCTGTAGGAATGGTGGATCTCTTTGATCTGCTTGGTCGCACTAACTGGAGTCTTACCACATGTGTGCTTCTTTGTGTGTGTGTGTGTGTGTGTCTCTCTCTCTCTCTCTTTCTCTTGTGTGTGCTTGCATATACACGTTTCAGTAAAAATCTGACCTGGAGGGACATGCAACATCTGGTTGTACAAACTTCTCGCCCTGCCCACCTGCTCACCAACGACTGGAGAACCAATGGGGTTGGGCGCAAAGGTACGGCATCTCCTTCCAAGTTCTCTTGCAGCTTGCAGATTCTTTTAATATGTTATGCATCTATTAAACAATCTTAGAGGTTGTGTCAGTGTGTTGGGATGCAAACTGTGTTTCCTGTCTATAAATTTGGAGACGAGAGAATGACGATGCTGCTCACAGCAGGCCGTCATTCATGTGTCCGTTTCCTCTTTTCTTTCTTGGTCTCTGCAGTTAGCCATTCATATGGGTACGGCCTACTTGATGCCAGTGCAATTGTACAGCTGGCAAAGACGTGGACCACTGTGCAGCCACAGCGGCAGTGTGTGATTTACATGGTCAATGAGCCAAGGTCAGTTAACTACACACGCACGCACGCACACGCACGCACACACACACACACACACACACGCAGACACACACGCAGACACACACGCAGACACACACACACAGACAATCTCACTGGATTTAACTCAAAACTCAGATTACAAACATTTTTATAGACACTATAAATAAACTCATTACAGCGAACAGGTGATTTGTTCAAATTAATCTGATTGAAATTAATGTAGCAGAAGCCAAAAATACACTGTGGAAATGTTTGTTTAAAGGTGCCTCAGCTGCAGAAACACATTTCTCAGGTGGTTTAGTTTGATTATCGGTTCAGCCTGACTAGATAGTTTTCCTCCGTTTACTTTAGCAAAGAGAACAGTACTGTAGCTGTAGTCAGTGGTTTGTGTGAACAGTGTATTATTGGAACTCTGCCTGCACAAATAATAGTCTGTTTCACTGACAACTTCGAATATGAACAGATACTTTGAATCATAGAAAACTAAAGTTCTGGCTTTTTTACTAAAAGCTGCTGTATCTCCTTTAACCAGGAATGTGCCTTTGTGACATTAGAGGTTACAAACCAAGTAACACAAAGTTCTAATAAAAGAGAGAAAAGTTGAATAGTGTAAAAAGGGATCAACAATGTGATGAAGTAAATGTCATGAAGAATGTGAAAATAACAGCAGTCAAAAATATCATCAGAGAGCGATATTATATACATCATAGTTTGACATAAACTTGGCCTGTGATTAAGCAGCAGATTCAGTTAAGCCTGTATGTTTTTGACGTAGCGCGCCGTAAGAGAAACAGGAGGCAGGTGGAGGAGATGCTCGTGCACGACTGAGCTGTCATGCTTTGCTGCAGTGTCTTGGTTGTGTCTTCATCTTGGCTCTGGGCACATGCTGGAATGCGTCTGCACCCTCCACCGTGCGCGAGCACACACACTGCTGCGGGTGCTCCGCTTGAGTTAGAGCATTTAAAAGAGACATAATAATTTGTCAATGTATGTGTTCCTTTCAACGTTAAGACTCAATATTTCTCCTCAGCCATTTAATTCCTTCTTTTCCTGGAGTCCCAGTCTAAACACAGTCTGACGTCCTCTCTTCATTATGCACTCCCTGTCACTTCTCTAGCTGGGTTTGAGGTTTCTCTCTCTTTTACTGCAGCTATGAGACATTCAGAGCAGATGGTTCGAACGTCTGGGAGCAGCAGTCATGGCAGGTTATTCAATTTACATTTTAGGTGTTTAGCTGGCTCACTTATCCAGAGTGACTGAAAATAAGTGAGCAGATAGGGGTTCAGTTTCTTTTTTTACCTGCAATTACGTTCAGCGATGACGAGACATTTTAAGGAAGTAGATCATACATGAACTGCTGCGCATCAGTGTTAAGGCCGTGATCACCGGTTTTAGTCATTTACTTAATCTAACTGCTACGATGTTTTAAGCTCTGATCAACGTACACACAGCAGTTCTCAAGGTCAAATCGTTTTTGGGCTGTACTGGAAATCCTTATACGCATAAGGATTTATACGCATAAGGATTTATGCGTAAAATCTGCATACACCTACTGGTGTATGCAGATTTTATGTAAAGCTAATTTAACAAATGACAAATATGTACTGACTTTATGAGAACTGAGATTTATGATGCATTGGGCCCAGTCTGGTGACAGCTGCTGAATGCCAGAAAAAACTTATTCCAGCAGAAGGCAACTAAAATTAAAATAATAATGTTGCTCTGTCATCTTCTATTGTGTTACAGAGCAGATAAATCCTCTGTTTTAAATACATCTTTTAATTTTCAACATGACAAACAACAAACTGGTATTTGCTGTAATAAAAGACTATATTCATATCATTGCTGCTGATAATGTTTACAATGAAAGAGGCTAAAGTTGTCATCCTCTCTGATCGTCTACCTCTACATGTACTTGTTAATTTCCCACGTCTGAATGGCAGGTTAAGATAAGATGATCCTTTATTAGTCCCACAAGTGGGAAATTTGCTGGCTATGCTAAATGTCTTATAGCACCCTCCTTCCTCAGTGTAAACAGATGCCATGGCTGTAACAGTGCCACAAATTTTTGCTTCCACCCGATCTTAAATCACAGACGCTTGTGCTGCAGTTCTCAACCGGCAATGTGATAAATCATCTTCAGCAGCCATTTGTATAAATTTCCGCTTCTTCCCCCTACGTGTTCTGACTCTACCTAGAAACACCGCAAACTACTTACTGCAAGTAAACATGCAAAGTGCTATGAAGTGTTGCTGTCAGTTTGCATCATAATAATGTGGGCAGAGCCTGTTGTTTTCTGCTGTAAACGAACATTTACGTTTTCATGTGAAGCTGCTTCAGAGGTCCAAAATGTTTATGCATTGCAGGCTTTTAACGCATAATGAAAATGAGAATTAGAGCTGGAGGGACTGTTTTAAGAAACGGCGACAGTTTAGTTATCACACCACGTCTTATCTATAATTTGGGCACCTCAGTGTCACTAAAACCTTGCCTACCTCCTCCTCCTCCTCTGAATTGTTGTGAATGCGTGTAATCTCCTAAGCGGATTTAGGGAAGAGTAAAAAGAGGTTGGTGCTTTACTTGCACAGAGGGCACTGGTGCTACAGGTTGTGAGACGCTAATCCTGTTCAAGGCCACAAACTCAAACAAAATGTCAAACGACGCCGTTATCTGGGGCGTTCACTAGCTCATCCAAAGCTCAGACTTGGCAAAACGAATGCAGACCACCGTCTTAACGTGTCTTTTTCATCCTTTGTTTGCACAGAAACATCGGCAGCCATTTATCGATTAACAAGAGCGTGGACGCCTGCTTTGGGACAGACAGTTCTGTCACCTCGTTAGAGCACGTCCAGGCCAAGCTCACCCTGTCCTACAACCGGAGGGGAAACCTAGCCATCCACCTCATTAGTCCTGCAGGAACACGCTCCACATTGCTCCATCCCAGGTACGAGCAGACAACTACACAAACACGCAGGTACAGCACGTGTTGGTGTTCACGGTTCACAGCGTTTGGTGTTTTCCTGCAGGCCTCATGACTACTCATCAGAGGGTTTTAATGACTGGGCTTTCATGACCACCCACTCCTGGGATGAGAACCCCACTGGGGAGTGGACTCTAGAGATTGAAAACGTGGCTGGTGCCAGTGACTATGGTAAAGTATCTAAATGAACATTTATTTACATGTGCTTGAGTGTTTACTGTACATCTCTGGTCCTGACGTGCCCGGGGTTGTCTGTCTTTTGGCCATATTTGAAATGAGGCCAGATAATTCTACGTGAAAAGGAAAAGTACCAAAAAACAAAATATTGCGATAAAAAGTTCGAATGAATATTGTAAATTGATTAATGTGTAAATTGGCTACTTTGCACCAAACGCTGAGTGGTCGATGTGATCCAGGGAAGTCTAACCACCAGTCTACAATGACCTTTCTTGGGTGCTACACGTGTTAATCTGTGTGGAGTTCGGCTCAGGGGTTAAGAGTTGAGAGGCGGGAGATTAGAGATCAAATGGCTTTTGTATCTTTGTTCTTTTTATAGGAGCTGTGCAGCTGACTCTGTGTGGCTCTGAAGCACTCGGTTGTCTAGGCCTGGTGTAAGATAAAGACGGTGGTTAGCATTGTCGCCTCACAAGTAGCAGTACCTGGGTTGGAATCCACCGCCCAGGTTCCTTTCTGTGTTGAGTTCGCATGATCTTCCTGTGCCATGCAGTTAGGTTGCCTGACAAATCTAAATTGCCGAATGGGTGTGAACGTGATTATGCCTGGTTGTATCTCTGTTTTGGCCTTGTGGTAGACTGGCACCTTGTCCAGGGTGTACCCTGCCTCTCACCCAGTGACAGCTGGGATTGGCTCCAGCATCCCTGCAACCCTTAAGTGGAAAAGTGGTTAAGATAATGGATGGATGGATGTTTGCCTTGGATTATCTGCCAGTCCTCCATCTGGACATAGCAGGCCTATCCACAACGCAACAGCCATAGACTAATAAAATGTCAGTATACAGATCTAGATAAAAGCCTCACACCCCCCTCCTCAGTAAGAAGTGATTTACCAAAGTGGAATCTCTGAACAAGGCCCCACACTTGAAATGATTCTTGAGAGAAGTGCACTTTGTAACACCCCTATTAAGCACAGAGTGAAATCATGTCATCTTGAAACCGCAGCTTGTTTCAATGAGTCATTTTGTGCCAGTCGATGCTGAAAATCTACAATGAAATAAGGATACATTTACAAAGTTCACCCCAGGGAGTGCCCGAGTTGGACTGTTTTGGCAGGCCTACTTTTTCCCTGGTTAATTTCAGTCTCTAATCTCCATCTCTCTCCTCTCAGGCACCCTGACCCAGTTCACCCTGGTGCTGTACGGCACTAGTTCATCATCTTCCAGTTCTTCTGACAAGCCTCAGCCTGCCAAAATCAGCTGCAAGACGCTGGACCTGAGGCAGATCTGCATCGGTAAGGCTGGTATCTCTTGTCCCCAGTTTAGTGGTGGAACTTACAGCTGATGTAGTGAGGTCACTGAGCCACGCTGTGATGTCACACGTGAAGTGGCCTGGACAGTGTGAAGTGAATGAGATTGAATATTATTCCGTGTATGTTCGGCTGTGTCTCTTTGCTTCATTACCGCAGACTTATGTTACAGTCACACAGTTGTCAGAACTTCATACAATAAGCAGCCTTGGTACTGGTTTAAATGTTAAAAGGAGATCTAACTTCTGTTGAGAACAATTAAACTTTACGTCAAGTCCTTTTTTTATGAATCCCATTAAATGTAATGCTGTCCATACTGCCATCCCCTACATAATCCAAATACTGCTAAAGGCAAGGCGTAAAGATATCACTGCACAGTGAACGCCTGACCCCTACAGGCTGACAGAGGTACTGACACACTGAGGTCATCATGTGGAATCATTGTGGGATCATTAACCGAGTTTCTCGTATGCGTGAACATATAGTTTGATTACCATTGTTCACACAGTGCACTGTTTAACAACTTGACAAAACCCTGTAGCAAAAAAGATTTTCCTTCTGTTGGCTCCCATTCCTGTTTTTGGGTCTGGTCCTCCAAGCGCCCTTAGTCTGCTAATTGCTATTACAGGCAGCGGTGTGCATCTGGACCTGCTGCATATGAAAATGAGTCTGTTAAAATAAACCTGCTGCACTCAGCATTTCACAGTTTATTATCAGATTTTCTGGTAAGTAAAAGTAACACTAAACAAACGGAAATGGCCCCTTATAAGCAAAAGTGCCTTAAAGTTTGTCTCACAACAAACACGTAACCATGACGGAGGCTTAAGTGTCTGGGCAGTTCTAGTTCTGTTTTTGGATTGTCTGGTTCATCTGATTCATTTGCATCTGTTTCTCTCTGTGTTGCAGAGTGCAATGCCGGCTATTACCTCTATCAGCACGGTTGTGTGAAAGAATGTCCCGCAGGCTTTTCCGTGGGCTCTCTGCCTCTCAACTACACAGTGGGGAACAATATATTGCCACCTTCCGTCCCAGCCTGCCTGCCCTGCCCAGAGCCCTGCCTGACCTGCAGCAGCCTCAGCCCTTATGCCTGCCTGTCCTGCCTCCCACACAGCTCCCTGGACCCCGTCTCTGGCACCTGCCTGCACCTCAATCAGTATATGCGTGAGTCTCCTGGTAGCTTCATGGTGGGCCAGGGGAACCCAGGATCGCTGCTCCAGCACAGCTCGCAGCTGCCTATTACCATCGCCGTGCTCAGCTGCATGGCCATCATCGCAACCTTCGGTGGCATCTTCCTGCTGCTGCAGATGCGCTCAGGCGCCCTCATCAAGCTGCCTTCTCTAGAGGCTGGCGGTAGTCTGGGGGGAAGCTTTGGCCTCAGGGGTAGTAGGGTGGTGTCATACCGTGGCATCCCGACAATGTGGGGGGACGATGGGGTAAATACAGACTCTGACAACGAAGAGTTTGACGTCCAAAATGAGAGGACTGCCTTTATTAAAACACAAAGTGCTCTTTAATGCCTCCCACACATCCTTCTTCTCCTTCTTCTGCTCTGTCGGATAATTCAGGGCTGTGGTAACTGTCCTCTCGCAGTCTTTCCTGGTTTTATCTCTCATCCTTATCTCCCTCTCTTTACGTTACTGGGTTTTCTTCCTGCTTTAGGATCTTGTCTTCCACTTTGCTGTGGTCGACCTGATGGGAAGAGCTCGGGCCATCCCGAGCTCTGCTTTGTTCACACTTGGACGCATTTCTATTAAACTGGCTCTCTCCCTCCTTTTGCCCTCAATTGCAAACAGTGTCTGTCTGTGCAGAGTCCATTTTCCCCTCCAGTTCCTTTTTGTTACAGTAAACAAATGATTATTATTTGCTTTGTTCCCCTCTTTTTTCCTCTCTCCATCAGTCTGAGTGCAGTAGCCAGACGAGATTGTTGAATGTGAGGACTCGGTGTGTGTGTGTGTGTGTCTGAAGGAATGTGTCTGTGTGAATGTGAGCATGTTAATCTAATAACGTAGTGCCCTTTATGGAGAAGCTAAAGCTGTTCCTGTCACATTTAGTACAGAAAGGTGATAACAACAAATTGTAGTCTGGGGCATTAAAGCTGGTTTGGAAACACAGATTCCAAAGTGTTTGGCGAGGTCAGTGTCCAAAATCTGTTCAGACGATTAGCATTTGTCTGTAGACATTTAGAAAATGTCCAGATTTAAACAGCGTGTGTCACTAGTAAGAGAAGCACGGGAGCTTTCTCCTTGTTTCTGTGATGAAACACCAAAGGACGACAATTGTATTTACTTTAAACCAAATCTGTCCCTTTATCTGTATTGTTATTGTCCTAGATGTGACGGGAACTTCAGTTCTCCTGTTGTACACACAATCTGGAAAGATCTCTCTCAGCTCTGGCAGAACAGACTGTGACTCACACTAGCAAAGCTTTCATTGGCCTTTTGGGATTCGCGATGGACTGAACTCACTCTGGTTTGGAAACAATAAAACCTCCTGTGCTCATAACATCCCAGCCATCACATGGAAGGGGATCTAAATCTGAAAGTAAGATAAATTGAAAAATGAAACACACACGGACACATTACTCGATCAACCCCCCAGGGTGCAGCGTCTTCTGGAGGTATTTCATTTCTTTGTGTGTGGCGCTCGCATCCCGGAGCTCGGAGAGAAGCAGCTGAGGTGCTAACGGGCCCAGAACAATATGTGACTTTGGAGCACAGGAGCTTCTCGAAGCCGAGTTACCTTTCACTGATTTCATGACGGAGCACCAACAATCCATCGAAGCTTTCCCCTTTTCGTCAGAGCACATTAGCACTACAAACACACATCACACGCGCCTTATATCATGATGACAGAATGTTGCTTCGTGTGTGTGTGTGTGTGTGTGTGTGTGTGTAATGCACATGATGCTGAGAAATGTTTATCTGTAAGTGAGGGTTTCCTTTCCTCCTCCGTCTCAGTCTCCGCTCTCATCTTTAAATCTTAAATGTTGTTTCCACACTCGTCTGCACTTACCCTGCAGTCTTCATTCAATCTGAATTTCAGATTATCTCTTCAGCATACTTGCCAATTAATTATATTCTAAATCATTCTGCAGCGAACTATTTATTCTGAGAGATTTTAATGATACCTTTAGGGAAAATGGTATTAAAGTGATTTTTCTCCTGGGATGGTTATGATGTAAAATATACAGCTCATCATTTAATCCAGTGTAGCCATTTTGAATCAATTGATCTCCTTTTTCCACTATGTTGAAGTGATTCTTCTTTTTTTTTCGTTTCCAGTAAAAAAAAAAACAGTGGCACTTGCTGAGAGAGGTTGTCATGGTGACAGCATGCATACAAAACTGCAGCTGCTCATCCTTTTTATCTACCTCTCATATCACTCGGCAAGGTTTCGTGTGCTGTTCGAGGGGCTGTTAAGTGATTATAGAGGTCAAATTATACGTAGGTCAGATATGAAATTGCTTTGTGGAAAAGGGTTTGGAGTAAAGGCATGTAAGTCAAATCTATGTTTTAGAGGAGAAACTGCAATTGCAATTCAAAAACTGTAAAGCAACTGTGTAACTTTTAGTCCCCTTGAAATTCCTGTATCTCCTGAAATATATTGGCTTTAGGATCAGCATTCATGGGCAGTTATACCATGGCTCTAAAATCTGTTACTGAAAATGGAAAGGCAAGAGGGAATGTCCGTACAGATTCGAGATCTATGTCGAGGTGAAATTGGGTTTCTACCTGAGTGGGTCCACCGAGGTTCAAGACCTTTGTGTCACTGACAATCAAAGTCTTTAGTTGTTATAAATGTGGAAAATATGCACAAGCACACAAAGACACTCTTGTGTTGCAAAGCTTTCTCATGTTTTATTCACAAACGTGAGATAAGTTAAATGTGATTTAAATTGTGTTCAGATACAAACATAAAAGCTGCAGAAGATTAAGTGTTTCAAACCCGATACCCGCCAAAAATCATTTTCTGAAGGATGGAGGTAGATTGGTATGTGTCCTTCCAAACGGAGCGCCGCGCCAGGATGCCTGATTCATCTCAGATGGTTGGGACAGGTGTAGCGCATTTGGCTTATTGCTATAGATTTTGCCAGGAAGCAGTGTAATGGATTGGAAACCAACCCGAGGATGTAAATTTCGAGCCAAACACCCTCAAAAGGAACAAAGCTAATGTGGCAGAATATCGAGTGAGTGCTACGTGGCTTTTGCATTAGTGCCTGCTGCCATTTAGGCTTTGATTAGCCCTGCTTTAAGGAGGGTGCTAATTTAAAAATGTAATAACTACAGCTACTGTCTTGAGCCACAAAATCTCATTGACTTCCCAGCTCGGCGTGAAGTGTGTTAACGAGAGATAATGGGCTAATGCACCAGAATTGCTTCCATAAACCTTTTTTCCCCTATTAACTCTGGATGCTCAATGTTTTCTATAATTAACTGTAATCTGGACCAGTCTGTTTTATTTGGTATGAAAACTCAGTCAACAAAATATATTCCGAATGTTCCCTTACAAAGGATTTATGCTGCTTCCAGAAAGATTAAAGTTTCTCCTGAAGTGCAGCATTTTGGGGTTTTTTAGTTTTTAGTCTCTCCGGCCCCTCGAGTGCACACACAATATGATTTATTCATGTTAGCTTGATGTTGTATTCACTACACCCTGATAAAATCAGAAAACTTTAAACTGAGAAACCCGAAGCTCTGTGCATTCAAGTGTTCGGCATTTAAGAAAATCACGAATGCAGGCAGCGTTAAGTAGCTGCTTCCAAAGCACAGGGAGCTGCCGAAAACCATTAGCAGCCAGCTCGCTCCTTTCTCTGCAGGAACGTGATGGAAAGTACACACTAAAAAGCTCTAATTGTGCCAGAAAGTAGCTCCACAGTTCAAGGCTAACACTTCACCGGCACTAGATTGTGAAGCCATCTAATGTAGAAAGTAACAGAAAAGGTTAAAAAATTGTCTCCTTTGATTACGAAGCACAGACTCGCTCAAGGGCACGATTCAGGCTTGTTGTTTATCCCGCCAATTAATTTCATGTGGAGCTTGATGCTGCTTCAGTTCTACTTTAGGATGTTGTCTGAAGTGCTAAATATGAAGTCAGACGGAGCTAATAGGAGCAATATCTTTGGCATAACCAAAGTCAATCATGCTAATGCTGTCTGTTTAGTGTGGGGACGTGTTGCTTTCAGGTTGTCGCTGTCCATCGACTCTTTCGCCTGTGTTCAGAGTGTTTTGTTGATGTCATCTCTCTGCCTTTTTAACGATCTGCGGTGTATGTTCAGCAGCTGTGGAGGGAGGAGGTAGAATGTATCCCATCTCCATTAACTTAAGGGCTGTATCAGATCTACATGCGTCCGTATGTGCACATGCTTGATAAAGTATAAGTGATAACACTTTGTGATGTGGGAGGGGTTAGTGCAGCAGCCTGTGTGTTGGCCATTTCCTGCCTATACGTGCAGTTCTTGGCCTGTGGCTGCACACAGTACCTTACAGATTTGTGACCTATGAGTAATATACAAGAATGACTATCTTACATGGGACATAACTCTAAATAAGGCCTATTTTTGTACTATTTGATCATCGGTGCAGTGTAATTTTCTTGTAATTTAAAGATTGTTTGCTCTTGTTTTTCTCCTTTTTATTTAATTGATGTCAATTATAGATTCTACTAAAATAAAGATCTATGCAAATTTGAATGTGTTTGTTATTCAATCAAATGGACAGTAAACAAGCCCAGACATATTTGGACAGTGAGTGAGTAGGTTGTGTTGTTTTAGCTGTTTACCAAAAATGCTATCATTACTCTAATACAAAATATTTCTTGTATTTGAAATGTAGGACAACCTAGAATTAGAAAAATGTTCATTTAAGCACATTAAATGTGCAATAACAGTAGCTATTCATGGGTGTTGAGCTTGGGTATTGATGTATTTTTATACTGATTGCTAATTAGTTTAGTCTACTGTGAGTGTGAGAGATGAATGAGCTTAATGTACATAAATCTATGTTGCAATGGATTTTAGTCACACACACACGTACCTAAGTATTCACCTCAGCGTTTTATAGGAAACCTCTTTTTAAATGCTTTTAAATAAAAATGACGGTGAGAGAATAGCACGGAAATAATTTACTGTAGTCGACTGTAACAATGACAATTGAGCATTAAACACATGGTGCAGCATGACCTGCAACTCGGTTGTACCTCCTGTACCTAAACTTAAAAGCAAACATTTCCTCTGCGGTCTACAAAAGTAGTCTTAGAAGCGCTGGCTTGTCTTTAGCTTGTGTGTCCCTCGTTCTCTGCAGCTTCTACAATGAATGCTTTTGATGACGTGGCGTAATTAAGTCGGTGACACAAATTATGACAAGTTCACGATGAGGTAAAAAGTGTGAAAACGGGTGAAAATACAGAAGTAACAGAGTGAAGTAAAGGTGGCTTGGAAAGGTTCTGTGCACCCAGCTAAGAGGCATAACATTTCATTATGCAGTTGCATATATTAAGCTCGATGGTAAACTGCCTGTGCTACATTTTTGGGTCACTGTGGTGAAGCCTTAAAGCACAGTGCTCCTACACCAAATCTTCATTTCTACTGAATAGTCGCAGCATCAAGCCATTAAAGGCGCTTACACTTTCTCGCATTAGTAGCTGGTTTTAGTTTCCCATCTTAGTGGCTGAACGAAGTATTATTTTATCTTAGAAAAAGTAGGAGTACAACAGTAAAGTCCTTCATCTCACATACTGCAAAGTCCACTACAGAAACATAAATTATAAAGCAAACAATACTTGAAGTAGATTTAATGTCTTGATATGAATCTACTTCAGGTAATGGGTGACGTGTCTGACACACAGAGCTGCAGATAGACAAAGATAGCATATTTGGTCTTTCTTAGCCTGTATCTGTTTCATTTCTCCCTTTTATTACCTTGTGTATTTACATTATTATTAGGTTAGAGTTACTGTGTCATATAATAAATTGGGCTTTTTTTTGTGTGACAATTACAACCATGATCACATTCACACAGTCATGAGGAAGTACTGCCTCGTATGAGCGTCTGTACTTTTTTTTGTTTGTCAATAGGGAAGTGAAACCCTTCTATGGCCACAGACAACTGCCTGCTTCTGGTCATTCACAGCTGCTTCAGCTCACCACTCTGTTTCTGTTCCACTCGTGAGAAAACACAGGTGCTGTAGGGTTTACTCTGGACAACAGAGCCTTGGCAGGAAGGATCGGTAAAGTCTTCAGATATGGGTTTTGGGGAGGACCTGAGGTGTCCACAGGCACATGCAGCGGTCATGCGGCTGCTGGACTCGGAGCTTCACCTGATGGAGGTCATGAAGAAGTGGATGGGTCAGCGAGCCAAGAGTGAGCGGGAGTTTTCAGTGCAGCTACACCACATGGTCGCAATGGCTGATAAATTGGACCGACCTCAGGTTGGTGCAGGACTGGATTACATCAGCCAGCTCAACAAGGTGAGTTCTCACACTACACCTGAATCTTCACCCGGGCCTCGGGCAGTAAGAGGTTTTCTACGTGAAGTGAAAATCGCTCTGCTTCCAATTTGATTATTTGTGCAACAGAAAGTGAAGGTTTTTTTTCAAAGATCTGGTAGATATAGTCATCATGAAACGAAGCACTTCCCTGATCACCGGTCAGCTTCATAATGTAATGAAGTTTTGGAAATAGAATTTCTGATATTAACTAATAAAACAAAGAGAAAGGAAAACATACTTGGACCTGAATCTTTAGTCATCAGTGAGTAAAACCGACATGTACTTTTAATCCAGTGCAATTTACAGCTAAGAATGAAAAGAAGCAGAAAAAAGTATTAAGATATGTTATTATATATTATTTAATAAAATTCCATCCATCCATCCATCCATTATCTTCCGCTTGGTCCGGGATCAGGTCGCGGACCTGATAATAAAATTATTTTTTAAAACTAAAATAGAAAACTAAATTACTTCCAATCTGCATTTAAGTGGAAACCGTACAAAGACAACATGTTGAATGAGAATTGAGAAATGATTATTAAATTAAGCACCAAATGCTTAGATGACTGTCAGGTCTGAACTGCAGGTAAGATGGTTTATCACCCACACACTCTATATGGAACTGAACTCTGCTGGCATCGTCTGACTGGAATAAGCAAGACCTTCCCCGTAAACGACATGGTCTGGATGGAGACACAGATGTGTATCCCATGGTGTGTGCACTGTTAACATCCCCACAGCGTCATGTATGCTGGTACTTGAGCTGTGCACGGATAACAAGCCAAATATTTCCCCTTTAGCAAGGCTGGGAACAGTGTCTATGATTTCCAAAAAGATTTCAGGGTTCTTTTCCACTTCACCTGAGTCTTAAATGAGCTTGAAGTGTTTGTTGATGCACTTTTATGCATGGTGTCCTTTTTTCTGCAGCGATGAACGCTGTATACGGACATTAATATTTTTCTTTGCCGTAGCCCCTGCAGTGATTTTCACTACAGGATTAGATCTGTTTGTGATGCAGCACCGCCTCAGGGCCTGAAGATCACGGCCCTACAGAATCGGGTTTTTGGCCTTGTCTCATGCCTACAGTGTTTCACAAGGTGTTTTTTTACCTGATTGTGAAGCATTAGTTTTTCTGTAATTTCTGCAACTCACAGTTCACAAGTTAAGAGAAAGAAAAGTAAATAACCACACAAAAATCTCCCACTTAGTTTCTGTTCTGAATTCCATTTTAGTTTTAATTAAATCTATTGATCTGTTTTGACTTTATATTGTTTGCCGGCTAAAAAACATACAAATCAAGATCACAATGAAATGAGCGTTCTCGCGTGTGACTGTGAGACCTTGGTGGAGGTGTGTGTGTGTGTGTGTGTGTGTCTCCTCTTCCATTTAATCAGCTAATTTTTCATTTTAAGTTGTTTTAATGACCTGTCTCTCTGGCGCTGGCTCTGTCTGTCAGTCGTGGGGAGTGCTGCTCTCGCAGACAGAATTGCTCAGTCAGCTGATGAAGAAACGCTCGGAGGATTTGCTGGACGGTCCCATCAGCAAACTGACACTGCTCATCAGGGACAAACAGCAGCTTCGCAAAACCTACGCAGAGCACTGGAACCTTTTGAGACAGGAACTCATCAAGGTGCAGAACAAACACGTGCACACACACACACACACACACACACACACACACACACACACACACTCAAATGCACGCCTCCAAACTCCTACAAACAATCATGATAAAAGCCAGGCGAACTATACATGCATCAGACCTTTTTAAGGTAAAAATCACTGTTGCTATTCTGAGGTCCTGTAGCTGTTGACACCTTAGTCATGCGTAGAGAAATCTGTACAGTAGATCGTCCTCATAGGCAGATTTGCACCGCGGCTTAATAAACAGACGCGAGTCAAATGAGATGAGGTTCAAAAGACTGGAAAAAGTGTGTGCAAATGCATTTCAATGCTGTGTACAAGTGGTTTCTATTCTGCGCTGTTTTATTTCCCAATTACATCAGATGGTGTGTTTGTTGGCAGAGTGGCAGCTTTAGGTTTTGTGTGCATCACTGTGTGGTTATAGAATAGTTTCTATGCAACTAAACAGAGGTGCTATCAGGTGGAGGTTTGAAGTATTGCCACCAGCAGCACAACAAAGGCCAGGCAATTTCCTCATTTGTCTTTTCTCATGTGTTATGTTCCTCTGCAGTAAAATAAACCATGGTGTGCACTTCCTGTGTCACTTAGTTCTCGACACTTCCTGAAGCAGCTGTTGACCCAAAAATTCCTCCCAAGATTCACTCTTGTCCTTCCGCTATATTCTTGTCCAACTGTTTGTGTACTGTAAAGCCTTCTGTTGTGTTCAGGTGACCCAAACAGAGCTGGAGAGGCTGAAGAACGGCTACAGACAAGCTGTGAAGGATGTAGCTCAGGCAAAGAGGAAGTACCAAGAGGCCAATAAAGGTGGATTCCTGTTATCACCTACCTCTATAATAAAAAGTGATGGTACACTCTTTTCTCTGTGCAACTGTGCAGGATTTACTTTATTTCATTCAAGAGTTCAAGGACAGAATGAGTATCACATTGATTGATTATTTTAGTACAGTGTAAAATGTGTTTTCCTTCCTGTGTGTGTGTGTGTGTGTGTGTGTGTGTGTGCGTGTGTGTGTGCGTGCAGATAAAGACAAAGACAAGGCAAAAGAGCGTTACATAAAGGCTTCGATGAAACTTCACGAGTTGCACAATGAGTATGTCCTGTCTGTGCGAGCAGCTCAGGTTTACCATCAGCACCACTACAGTGAGAATCAGCCCAGTCTGCTCAGCGCACTGCAGAATCTGCAGCAGGAGATGGTGCTCATACTGTAAGAGGGCTGTGCCTTTGTGTTTGCATGTGACAGAGAGGAAACAAAGAAAACTTTGCAGTACTTTGAGTAAAGTCGCACTAAAATCACATTTTATTTTATCAAACCACATTCATTTAAAGATATATTTAGATATATATTTAAACATTTTAACAGTCAATTATTTTAAACGTGACTAGAATTCTGTACAAAATAATCTTGCATAAACTTGAAATCTCCCTGCGCTGATGCAGGCAATGCCACATTTAGTTGTGTTTATGCCCCTCCTGCATTGTGAAATAGGAAGGAGATACTGCAGGAGTATTTCGATATCTCCACTCTCCTGCATCATGAAGTGGTACGAATCCACAGGGAGATGTCTGCTGCTGTAACGGCCATCGATCCCTACAGAGAGTATGAGAGCTTCATCCACCAAAATAGGTAGACTGAGACAAATATTTCCCACCAGCTGAGCAGTATTCAGTGATGGAAATCCACGCTGCAGGGGAATGTTGTCATGTATTTAGTGTGTGTGTGTGTGTGTGTGTGTTTGTGAGGTCTGTGGGGGACATTCCTGCTTGTGCAGAGTTTGACTGTAGCCTTCTGGAGGACGCTGAGCATCTAACACCGAGAGAGATTCAACTGAATGACCTCACACTTGAGACAGTGCAGCACAAGTGAGAAAAAGAAATGCATTTTTAACCACTTCACAAAATCTACTTACCACACCTTCCTCCTCCCGCTTTGTGTTGACCTCATATTAACTCGCTTACATGATCACATCATTGCTCTGTCGCAGGTTGACTGCAGTGGAAGAGGAGCTGCTGGACCTGGCACGTACTCTAGGATCCCAGCAGTCCTCGGTAGAACAGCTGGAGTTTGATCTGGAAGCAGAGCAGGAAGGTGTCAAAAAGGGCCAGAGGTGAGCGGATCTCAAACACAAGCCAGAATCAATGTTGCTCTGATGTTTAGAGGTTGGAGAGGAGGTTTCCAAATAAAAACCTAAAGCCTTTGGTACCTATAAAGACATATTACTCAAAGGTTGCCTCTGTGGGCAGCACGTCATCAGGAAAGTTCAGTGCGCTCTTGGCTGGGGAACAGCTAATAACCAGCGTGTTCTCAGGGGAAAGTAAGTGCCTCATGAATTATAATACAACGATATGGTCCGAGTTATGGGACTTGATCCCCTCATTTGTCTTGGTTGATGAAGCTGTCTGAAGCTGTTAGAGGTTTTCAATCTTGTGGGAGCAGCACAGTCATTAAACGAGCTCCTGGAGGACAACTGGATGTGTTTATCGCAAAAAGTGGCAGAGAGAAGACATGTGGCGACGGTGGTAGTGTGGGTGAAGTAAGTAGAGGTTGTGTTGTCCTTTTACCTGGATTTTGAAGAAATGTTTCGTAAAGCAATGGTGACATGTTGTATTAGGTTGAACCTGGAATTACCTTTTTGAGTACAGCAGGAAGTCGGAGTGAACGTGCTCTGTTCTGTTACTATACACGCTGGTAGAAAAGCGCATATAAGTGCAGACCATTTACCATTTACCATTTATTTGGCTTATACGAAAAAGTGGTCAAGTGATTATGTGGAAGTATTTGGACTCTCCAAGGTCTATTAGTGCCTGAAAGTATTTCAACAAACCACAGACAAAGTTAAATACCATGACATGACAGTGGTGCGGTTTCACTAAATTTCAGAAAAGATGAGAAAAGATCACACTTTTGAAATAAACAAGGTGGACGAGAGAGAACGATGCTAAAATAATGAACATGCGTTTAGGTGATGAACTCAATGTGAAACATAAAACAAACTACATGTTTCACACAACTCCCAGACATCACATCAATATATAACATCTCCATGGATTGTGATGAGCCTGTGGCGGTGTTCTCTCATGGATCAACAGGGATTCAACAGCCAGTGTCCTTTGTACCCTCTATGAACTAAGCCTACTAATTTTGTTCTGTCCGTTTCTTTGCTTTAGGGACTTCTACAATAAAGACCACGCTCATTTCTTGTTCTGCCCTGGGGCTTTATTGTTCTGGAAGTCTTTTTATTGATGGAATTAGCCAATAGGAAGCATCTGCTAATCTGCTAGACTTTTTTACTGATGTCAGTGTTGTTTCATTGTCACTTGTGTCGTTTTATTGCCTTGTTTAAACTGTTGTGTTGATTGCACTGAAAAGTTCCCAAACAACTCTAATTCACCTTCCATGATATACAATTGAACTCTGATTTTTCAGGGTCTACCAGTTCAGCAAAAAACATGCACTGGAGGAGTGGCGGCAGCAGGTTGCTCTGTCTCAAGGAACGAGGGCCAGGTTGGAGGTCCAGAGGCTTATTCTGAAGAAGAAACTGGATCAGCTGGGCTCCAAACAACCTCCCACTGCTCTGATGCTAGGCCTTGACACGGTGTCACTTTTACTCAGCACAAGCAACGTATGTTCTCCCTACCAGAGGCTGCCCCTCCTTCATCTTCTTGAATCCAGTTAGCTCTGTTTAGTCAGACATGTATAAAAATAGATGTGATGATTGGTCTTGGGTAGCTGACACTAGGGCAACTTCTCTCTCTGAGGTTGTGATTAATGGTAGAAAACTTCCTGAATGATCTCTCTACGAGGTTATGGACTCGCTGTGTGTTGTTATGTGGCATTACCTAGAGCAAGAATGAACCCTTTTCAGGAAGAGACAGACACTGCTTTTACTCAGGAAGCTTAAATCCTTTAATGTGTGCAACTGGCTGCTGAAGAGGTTTTACCAGAGTGGAAAATCTCTCCCACGTGTTCATCAGTTGTTTGTTGAGGAGATGGCATCAAGTGCGGCGAGGCAAACAGACTGATCAAGCTGATCAGCAAATCAACCCAGGATGTCAGACAGGAACTGGACAGAGAGAGCAGGATGGTGGTGTACCGGGGCCATCCCTCCTTCCTACTCTGTGATGGCCTGTGGCACGTAGCTCTTTCAGCCAAACATAGATAAAGCATTCCAGGGACACAGCCCTAAGATGAATCATTATCTAAACAACAATACACACATACACAAACCCAGTATCCACATGTTAAACAGCCTTACGCTCTGTTCTTTCTTTAAAGTCTCTTAGTTCCACGGTTACTTATTACTGATTGCCTAAATTGCCTTTTTGTTCTTCCTCTTAAACGTCACTGTGCTCCAGTGACACGTTATTTCCCCTTTGTGGAGTCTTATCTTCAATGACCAACTTTACTGTATTTTGTAAACATAAAAAAACTTTTAAAAATGATTACACTTTTTAAATCATTTGTTGAACGTTGCAGTTTTACAACACTTTGCTGGATGCAAGAGTTCAACTGATCAACAGCCTGTGGTCAGCGTTGTCTGATGCTCCTCTATGCATTTTCAGTAACCACATGCTGCTCAACTGTAGCCATGTTGCAGAATGATCCCTTATGTTGTCCTGCTG
>JAUMHF010000017.1:5023348-5086452 GCA_032359275.1 Microctenopoma steveboyesi | reverse complement strand
GCACTGGAATGGCTGTGATGCGTTCCAACAGGAAAATAGTTTGACAGTGTCGGCTGTAGCTGCACAAACATGACCTCGCGAGAGAGTTTAGAGTGTAAAAAGTGATGGTTAAAACTAAATATTACTAATGCTCTGTGTGTTTGTGTGTGTGGGGGGGCATTAGTGTTGATGGCGCTCTGGATATGAGGTTGTCACACTGTATGATTTAGAGACAAATCAGAGCAAGCTGCCGGCCACTCGAACATCTGTCTCTCTACTTTCAGCATCGTCTGTTTTCTTGCTGTTTGTCATCAGCCTTCATTTCATTTCCCTTTTAAGTGTTTCTCGCTTTTCTTTCAAGGGACCTTGCAGCAAGAAACTGTCTGGTGGCAGACCAAAACGTGGTGAAGATCAGTGACTTTGGGATGTCCCGTCAGCAAGATGACGGCGTGTACTCTGCAGAGGGCGGCCTCAGACAGATCCCCGTCAAATGGACGGCTCCAGAAGCCCTGAACTTCGGTACTGTCTCAGCCAGACACCCTCCAGTACATGTGTGTGTGTGTGTGTTTGCCAATGCTGACGCCTGCTGGCGTTTTCAGGTCGTTACACCACAGAGAGTGACGTTTGGAGCTTTGGTGTCTTGCTGTGGGAAGCCTTCTCCCTGGGAATGACACCCTACACGAGCATGACCAACCAGCAGACACGGGAGGAGATGGAGAAAGGTAGAGACTTTCTAGATTGTCTGAATTCAGAATATGTCTGCAGCGATTATGTCAACCTCTTCGATGTGATGCTTTTCAGGATACCGTATGCCTGCTCCACACGGCTGCCCTGTGGAAATCTCCAGGATCATGAACAGTTGCTGGCAGTACGATTCCAAAAACAGGCCGTCTTTCAAGAAACTTCGGGCTGAGCTCAGTGCAGTGTACAAAAAGATTGTATAATATTTTATGAGCTTGTTGATTGGAAATGTGGTTTATTAGTTTATTCCTTTAAACAAGATGTTTAGGTGCGAACACGGAAACAGCTCCAAGAGACTTGTAATATTTATTTTTATACTTCTTTTGATGTGGAAATAACTTTGAACTGGACTTAAAAGCGAAGCATCGATAATCATCAACATTCTTCTTCGTTCCGTGTGTTCCTGTTCGTCTGGTTTTTGCCCCTCCTCCTCTTCTTAAGAACACACCTGTCTTCTATGTGCTACTACTGTATATGACTGCAGCATACTGTACGTTTCAAACTGTGTGATTTAAACTGACTCATCCCTCTGGGGAGTGTAGAACCTGCCTTAGGCCAACAAGGTTTCAGTCAACACGTGGCTTTGTGTCAGTTTTGTTGTCTGGTGGGTTTTTAGAATTCAACCACCAGCCATGACCCATGTCAGAATGATAATTTATTTTCTAATGTTTGTTGGTGTCATCGAGGAACAGTCTTGTTCAAAGTTAGAAACTTAAATTAAACCCTGTCCAGCCCTGCCTCCACCTGCTCTGCTTTGCTCTTCCCTGTCATAGGCTCTGCAACTCTGTGCACGTCCCTCTATTATTATCAAATTACAATAAACGACAGTACTGAAAAACTACAAAGTATTAATTAAGCAGAAAAAAAACTGATTGTCATCTAATTGGTTACTTTACTTTACTTTACTTTAGTTAGTAGATGCTTTTATCCAAAGCAACTTACAAGGAGAAGACACAAATAAATACCATTCAGGTTCTGTAAATTCTGAGTTACTACAAACTAAGAGCCCTGATAAGACCCAACTTATCAAGAAAAACATGCTGCCACACTTTGAACCATGATGTGACCCAGTGAGCGAGTGCATAGAGAGAAAAGAAGGAGGCCAAGAACAGAGCTTCGACGGAACAGAGGTGGTTACCTGGAGAGTGTGGATGTCTCACCTTTAGCTGTTAATTAGCTGTTAATTTTTAAAGTTAGTCTGTACTACAGGGTTACTCCCAGACTCCCAGACAGAACAAAGACCAGAGTCTGGTCAAGCTGCTAACAGAAAACACTGTATTTATACATATGTCTGAGATTTGACCCATTTTTAGTCACACTAAAAGTTCATATATAAATACAAACTCGAAAAATAGGGGTGCAGTGTGCGGCAGTGGATTTCTGTAGTCAGTTGCTCAGAGCCTTTAAACAAAGGTCTTATTTTATTTGCACCATTCCTGAAGGCTTGTGGAGGCTGCTGACATTTACAGTTTGTGTGAATTATACTGATCAAAACCTGGTGAAGATGTCTTTATTTTATTCTTTATTCTGTAATAATATGGAGAGTGAGCTATAAAAAAACCTCAGTGAGTGTACACATCACATCATATTTGCATTTTGTGCACAAATGAAATTCAATAATTGATACATTTTTATAATTATATTTTAAATAATTTGAACTCAGCTTTACATTGGTAATGTAAAGCTGCTCACACAAGAACACTAAGGTCAAAGCAAATCTCAAAATGACTAAATTAGGTCAGTGACAGTCTGGTAGAAACAAAGTTTACTCCATTATAAATGGAATGATATGAGCAGATGAAATGTACAGGCTTGTATTAGGTAAAAATACAGCGCTTTCCTACTGTATTAGTACTATTTCTTTACTATTACAGGTTGAGGAACGGTAGATAAATGATGCTTTAACAACATTTAATGACAACTTGGATGCTCTTGATCTCAAGGTGACCTGGATTTTGAAAATGTCACTTATTTCTTGGCTATAAAAGAGACATTGTTGTGTGTCAGTGATGTGACGTGACAATGTCAGATGTGACATACAGCCCTTGAATCATGTCAAGCACTAATGACAGTTTTCACAGAAAAACTGGATCAAGGCCAAGAGAGCTGAATGTGGAGGTGACATATGTTCAGTCACGTTTCCCACCTATGGCAGCCTCTCTGAATTTTAAGTTAGTAAAACTACTATTTTCTACATCTATCAACCTGGCTGGACAGAGGAGCACGTTCAGGCAGAGACTTATCAGAGTCAAGTGCTCCACTGAACGCCACAGGAAATCATTTCTTCCTGTGGCCATCACACCCCTCAATTCCTCCCCTGCCTCCCTCTGTAAAGGGAGAACAACAACTCTAGAGATTGATGTTATCATCTTTTTGTTTTTTGATCTTATATATTTGAGAGAGAGCGGCTGTATCTAGGCAAAACAATTTCCCTCTGGGATTAATAAAGTGTTTTGAATCTTGAATATGAATCTTTACATTTTTGCATCTATCTCAAAATGTAAAGTCTGTGAGTCAAACAGAGAAAACATGAATAAGCTGCACCACACACAAAGTTTTTTGGCTCATGGGTCAGATGAGCAACTTTTGGATGCTGTATCAGGGAGAACCAGTATCCACAAACAATGCGTCTTTTATTTTCTAGATAATTCTGGGGCTAACAGCTGGAACGTTTTTTGGTTTAAATGATTGTTTTTGTGATTCGTTGCTCACAACATTCTTATTTTTCAGGCAGCACAATTTGTAGTAAACTCGCTGTTGGATCAATTCTCTTTTATTTTTTCATTTACTTGGCAGAAAATACAAGAACAAAACACGAGAAATGACGAGTCAGGTTCTGTAAATTCTGAGTTACTACAAACTAAGACCCTGATAAGACCCAACTTGCCAAGAAGAAGATCATGCTAGGAATTGTCAAGTGTTAGACAATTGTGTGTGTGTGTGTGTTTGTGTGTAAGACTCATTTAAATACGTTTTAAACAAGTGAGTTTTCAAAGGTTTTTAAAGGTGGTTTAGTCTCTGCTAGTCTAATAAATCCGGGCAGCTCATTCCACCAGCCAGGGACAACTAAGGAAGAGGCTCGATTAGAATCCAAGACCCTGTGAAGAGGGAATTTCTTTTATTCTGCTCTCATTTGCAGATCTGAGAGGGCGTGCATGAGTGTAGCTTACTAATAGCCTGTTGATATAAAACGGTGTGTTTCCATTTTCAGCCTTGTAGGCGACCATCAGGCATTTAAACTCAATACGAGCAGCTACCTGGAGCCAGTGCAGAGAGGTGTGACATGGATGTATTCCGGCTGCTTGAAAACGAGGCCGGCTGCCGCATTTTGGGCATTTTGTCGAGTTTAGAGATGAGCAGGAGCAGTGTAGCCTGTTTGTATTCTCTTCTGTTCCCCAAAAAGCTTAATCAGTTGCACCTGTCTTCCCCTCTGTTTATATCCACCATGTGAAGGACATCACTGGAGAGCACCATTCGGAGGACGCCATCCCACACTCACCCTGGATCACTGTCCACTCAACACCAATCACAATTTACAGTATGTTAATACTAAAGTAACTGTAGTTTAATAAATAAAAAAATAGATTTTAGCTTGAGCAGTATCTTAGTGACAATAAGTCATTTCTGATTTGGCTGACCTTAGAGAAGAAGAATCCACTTTATTGTCATTGATACATTTTTACATGTTACAACGAAATTGGTCCTCTGCATTTGACCCATCACCCCTGGGGGGAGCAGTGGGCAGCCACATGGCGCCCGGGGAGCTAGCGCTGTGTGTCTTGCTCAGGGACACACCTGGTATGGGGGGTGGGCTGGGTGCCTCAGCTGGGAATCAAACCCGGGTCTGCTGCTTTCCCAGCCCTCTGCCTTAACCACTCTGCCTTAACCACTCTGCTACCAGGCTGCCTTAATTACCTTTACCAACATACTGTATATTAGAAGCGAAGAACTTTGGAGTAATTAATATTTTGGCAATAGGGTTTACAGCACATCCGCAGTACTTATAAACCTTTGTTTCACGATCACCAAAAAGCAATGTGGGTGTGTACCTGCATGAGAGGTGACATTATTGCACAACTCTGCAAACGGTGCTGCGGGCGCTGCAGTCTAATTTAACCCCTAATATCTTTGACTCACTGTCAGAATTGTATGATAGGATTAAATTAATTGTTCTTAAAATGATGTACAGTTTCTGCCCTCAAAACAATTAGCATGGATAATCGTTGTTTCATACTTTGACAAATTTGAGACTATCCTCATGTGGGAAGCTCAATGAGATGAGATGCTGCAGTGGAAAACTATTTTATCCTCAAATATTACTGAATATCGTGTCTCGGGTCTTTCTTGCAAGTAAAACTTTTCAGAGTAGAAGTAAAACTAAAGATCTTC
Source organism: Microctenopoma steveboyesi (assembly GCA_032359275.1). NCBI lineage: Eukaryota > Metazoa > Chordata > Actinopteri > Anabantiformes > Anabantidae > Microctenopoma > Microctenopoma steveboyesi. Next base: position 5,081,343 of record JAUMHF010000017.1, on the reverse strand, counting down.
ACATGACCAGTCCAACGTATCTGTCAGGCTTTAATGTGAACTACTGAATAGCCCGGAAGGCGTGCCAACTGCCACTCAGCCCGTCCGTCTGAAGGTATGACTGCCACGTGGGATTAATGTTTAAACTTCTCAAAGTGACTTCTTTGTTGTTCTGTAATTGAAACCATCCCACTGGTCGAGCATGTTCTGTAACTTTTAGTTGTCAAGTGTCATCTTGAGACCTGCATTTACTTTTATTTGGCTCCAAGGAAACAAAACATGAACCTGGGACATCACAGAAAGATTAGATGCTTATCTCCACCTAAAATCACAAGTTTATTCATTTGGTTTCTGTTGAGACAACTGATTAATTGTTGTTGGTTGGACAAAACAAGAACAGTGGAGGTCTGTATTATCTTATAAAACTGAACAATCACATGTGGAATCAGCTAATTAATTTCTTATGAATATGATATATCATAATATTTGTAGTCTTGTAAAAATGTCACACACAATAAAACAACAATGTTTCAGAAATTCCAGTGTACTTACATTACATGAGTGATATTAGTAATGAGTAGTAAGTCAGTGATTTACAGTATGTTACCAGAGTACTAAAAAGCCAATGATGCCATCAATATTAAACCAAATTTACTTTACATTTTTCTGATTATGCCTTCATACATTTACTTAGAGGAGATTCTTTTCACTGTGTGGTATTTGCAACACTGCAAATTCTTGCCATCAAACTTTGCTGGTTGCTGACTGATTTAGAAAACTGCAATTAAGCATTTTTGTAATTTTGTCCCACTCGTGTGGGAAGTGTTTTAATTCAGCCACACCAGAACATGAACAGCCTGTTTATGCCACGCAACAGCATCTCAATTACATTTAAATGCAGACTTGCACTAGGCCAGTACAAAATCTTGTTTTCTTTAGGCCATTCACAGGAGATAATAACCGGAAGTTACAAAGTATTTTGCATGAAAATCTAATTTAACAGTAAATATCACATTTTTGATGATTCATTTTCTTTAAAATACATAAATTAAGGTACCATTAATTTGAAATTTGTCTGTCAAATTATTTATGTAGGTGTAAAAGCATTATAGAAATTAGCAAAGTCATCATCAACAGATCAAATATATCATGAATTGAGTCATCATCACACATCATCTACTCGAAGACATTGTACTGCAGTATTAGACATAATATAATTTTTAAGAATTAAATCTTTCTGTAATGTCCTAGATTTATGTTTTGTCTCCTTGGAACCAAATAAAAGCAAATACAGGTCTCAACATGAGACACTTGACTACTAAAAGTTACAGAACATGTTCAACCAGTGGGATGGTTTCAATTACAGAACAACAAAGAATTCACTATGAGATGTTTAAAATTAGTCCCACGTGATGTTGACTCAAAAACCCTCAGATGTGGCTGAATTAAGACAATTCTGGAATGAAGACAGTGACAGTTGATTGATTGCACTTGTTGCCGCTAAGGGCAGCACAACTTTACTTTCTAGGACTGGCAGTCCTCTGTGCAGAACGTTTGGAAGCTCTGTTTAGAGACCCTGGCACTGCTCTGGAGGACTCTGCCTTAGTGAGACTCATGTCCCTGCAGCTTGCTCACTGCTATCTGTCTCTTTGTTAAAGAGTATGAGTTCATGAGCAACCTGCCTATTACTTAGTTGTTATTTAACTAATAAGAAAAGTAAGCAGGTTGTGTTGAATATGCTATAAAGGAAGACATATAATGGAGTCGAGGAGGCCATGGAGAAAAGTTGGTGCTGCCCAGAAAGACAGAGGTAGACCTGGGAAAGACCTTTTGTAGCCTTTGCCACTCCTACCTCCTAGCTGCAGTCAGCTGTTCTTATCACCATAAGAGGAAACACACACAGACATACAGCAAGAACAGAAAAACGTAGCTATTAAAAAGTGAAGAGTTTCTCCAGCATTCCTAGAGTGGCCTCCACATTGTCAAACCTGCATCAGATTACGACTGCACCTGCTGTTGCAAGTGACGCAAGGACTGTCTACCGCCTGCATGTTGTTCCACCTGACTGGAGCACAGAGGAAAGATTCATCAAGGGCTGTTTTCTGCCCCTTGTTCAGTGAAGTCAGATTTTTCTAATGTTCCTGTCTGCAGTTGTCCAGCATTCCCAGACTGGCCTACCACGTGTCATACGGTGGTGGAAACACAAATCTTTCTCTCAAGTATAACTCTATCAAGAAATAATACACAATAATCTAACCATAGGGGATCTGAATACTAGTCGAATGCATTTTCGGAAAATCACCATGTCTAACGTTCTTCACCCAGCCAGTGTGTTTTTGTAACAAAAATGAACATGTGGGCCTTACTAAATACCCTGTTACTGCTCCAATTGGATTTAAAGGTTAAAGGGCTGAGTTCCAGACAGGTGCTGCTAATTATCAGCAGGTTGGCAGCATTGTTAGAACAGGATTGAACAGGAAAAAGCCTCTCCTAACTAAAACACAAAACATGACTGAGGCTGGCTAAATTGCACCTGAATGAAATACAAGATTTCTGGATTCTGGAGATTTTTGGCCTTAATTCTATATGCACTCGATTGGGGAAAACTAAAATCAACATTTCAACAGAAACGCCTCTTTCCCATCATCGAGCACAATGGTGCAGCTGTGATGATTTGGACTTGTTTTGCAGCCACTGGACCTCGGCTAGTGCGGTCACTAATTAGACCATGAACTTCTCTCTTTACCAGAATATTCTAAAGGCAAATGTGAGGTCATCTGTCCGACATGTCGCGCAACATCAGAATGATATGATGCAGAGCTCACATGGAAAGATTGGTTACTTGAACCTTTGAATGCTTTATTTATACATGATTTTAATTAAATGTAATATAATTTGGATTTTTTTTTGAGTAAATAAAAACTTATTATATATAATCAGAATCAGCTTTAATAACCAAGTATGTTGCACATGCAAGGATTTTGCTTTTGGTCAATTCTAGCTTCTCTAGGACAGAACAGACGGAATGAAATACACGTAAAACAATAAATTAAAGACAAATTACAGACAAGTGTGTGTGTGTGTGTGCAGTGTGCTGAGTTAAGTGCAGTTTGTGTCCATAAAGCATAAGCACATCCACACTGAGAGCTTCTGCGTTCCTTAATTTGCTATGTAAAAAAACTCATGCAAAATTAAATACGACAACAAAAGATTAGCGTTAAATGTACTGGTGAGGTTATGTGCGTTCACTGTTCAGTAAGAGTCACCTATGTGACTGACCGAGGGTGTGGGGAGACCTCAAGACCAATTAGCATAAACGTGGAGTCGTGTGACGATCCATGTGAGAGACAAAGACGCTGTTTGACAAAGCAAATTTTTTGTCTTCTCTGAAGATCTTAACACTACAATGACACTTGGATAACCAACTCAGGGTTATCTAAGTGTCAGATCATCACCAGGAGTGTGCCACAGTCAACTGACGCCTTGTTATCTCTGGCATCCGACTGCGTGTGCTGCTGCACAGGGTTCGGGGACAGAAGGTTCACACTTCTTTACAAGCTCAACATCTCAAAGATCAAATGACAGTGCAAAAATGGGAACTTGAGACGAAAATGATCTCAAAAGCTTTTCAAGGCTTATTTTCATGATGGGCTCATCTTCTGTGAAACACCTCCCAGTAGTAAATGATGTGAAGCTAAGAGGTTTGGTGGTGCAGCTTCTGCAGTGTAAGTGAAGCCATGTGGTGAAGCACAGGTGAAGACAACGCCTATTCACAGAAAGAATAAAGGAGGAAAAGTAATAAGCTTTGTGTCTGAATAGCTGTCATGCACTGATTTGTGTCTCACTTAGCTGTGATTGGCAGGAGCGCACAATATCTTCAGTGGTATCATTCCATGTGTGTGGCGAAGGAGTACACCACACCATGTGACGGAGAACATAGCTGAAATGCCTGAAAATGCGGATAGGATCTTAAACCTCCATGCTGATGCTCCGTCACATGTTTAACCAGAAAAATGTCAGCTTGACACTGTATCATTTCTGCATCGGTTGAGCTGCATGATAAACATTTAGTGACTGTTCAACATTTCATTAGCGATTAAGTAACTTCTTTTTTGCGCGTAGACCTGTTTAGGAGAAAAAACATGTAATCAGAGTTTTCTGCAGCAATAAAGTATTCTAGTTTTCACACATTTTTGTGTAGATGTTTCCTTTGACTCAATGGTTTGTAAAGTACATCCTCCCCTATACCTGCATTATTCCTCCCGCTGCGCGTTTGGGGGCATGATCTAATCATATGAGGAGAGATTATCATTGTAGTGTTTCAGCTAATAGATATTTCCATCATGTGATGCAGCTGAAGGGGACATGCAACGACGGACCAGGAGTCATTCTTGTCTAGAGTAACTACTTCAATTGTATTTGTAAGTGATAAATAAACTGCTCCATGACTAAGACTGTACGAACACATGGATTCATAAGTAATTAAATTGTTCGCCAAACCTGAGCCGCATCACTGTTCGGACTATGTTGCCAGTGCTACAGTCAGACATGGAGCCACTCCTTTAAATCGACAAACAGGCAAAAGTATAACGTAAAAATCAGTCACAAAGGATAATAATTATTTTATATTCATATATGTAGCTACACTCATTTATTTCAGCCTTAATCAGTTCTTCTTTTGCTGAAAGTTCTTCTTTTAGTTATAATCATAAGCTGAGTACCAACCACTTTCAGAGTTTCACAGTGGGACCGCCAGGGGACACCGCGCTTGTCTTTTGACCACCATATAATCTGCCATCATAACCATCCTGCTCTCTTCCCTTTACCTTCTGGAAGTTAAGACTTTTTTCTTGTTAACTTGAAATGTTTCATCATCCCGATAGATTCAACAGAAACTGTCCTACACCGAACAAAAAGAAAAGTCTAATTGCCATGGCTGAATTCACAGGTTACATAAGACTGAAAAAAAAAACATTCCCTCTGCTCTTTGGTCCCAAAGTTCTTCAACATTAGCTGAACCAAATGAAACTGAGCACGAGAAGACAAGTGTCGTTATTTCCATTTCTACATGGAAATGTAGAAATATGAAATTCATTTTGTACATGTCTCAGTCATAACATAACATATCATAACATATATAAGGACAGATTTGTTATGTGGACATAATTAAGCTTTCTCAGGTTTACTTCAGATAAGGTCGCTGGATCATTTAATTGACATCACTGTTCAGCTAAAACATCTCAGACGAGTCGGTACAAGTTAAGTCTATACTGAAAGTTTTTTTAACAAATTCCTAAAAAGACAAGGAAACGACTCAAGTCAGAAAAGCATTGAAAACATTCCCCCCTTTTTAAAATCTGCTTTCACCAGTTTCACGCTATATAATCAATACATGAGAATTCACCCCCCCTCACTAAAATCACACATTCTGTTTATTGTTTCTCTCAAAAGTATTTATATTAGTCTGTTTGTCTTTGCAGATCCATTGCTGTAAAACCTGAATAGCTTAATTTGATATTATATTATTGTGAAATAGGCACAGATACAACAAACAATAAAGTATTATCTCTCTATTAAAGTAGAGTGTGAGGAAATCCTGTCAACAATTGTTTGATTATTAAATACGCCATGTGATGTTATCAAAGGGAAGAATCTCATCATTGTTAAGTGTTACATAACATGCCGGAGAGCGTGATTGTGGTGGAGAAGTACACAGATATCATCTGGAATGTTCTTTGTGCCGCAGATATGACAAGCCTCGACCAACTTACTGTAACGACGCATATGCATATGATGTATCTTTAAGCTCAAGTATCTAATTTTAGATAATCGTTGAGATTATGAAAAATAACAAAACACAAAGTACACATGAGATGTAAGAGAAGAATGTTTCTGAGAGGACCGCGTGATGCACTGAGCGGACAAATGCATCGTTGCTTACTCAAACTTTACAGAACAAACAGTGAAGGCGACGTCTCACAGAGTTGATCCTAGTGATGCATCAATCATTCTTTAATACTAACATTTATTTTCTATAGCTCACTTGTCTTTAGGCAGTGGGTGCTACACCCTGGGTAAAGTTGGGTGACGAAGACTTCTTCAGCTTAATTAAACACATGGCTGAAATTTTTGCCATGTCTCACAAACATGACCAGTGTGCAGCAATGACTAGATAAACTGTGAAATGTGACGCCTACTGTAGTAGGAAACTCTTCATCTGCCGCTTGATCTAGTTGAACAGCAGAAACAAAAGTGAGCAGCTGAGGAGTGATTTACCTGTTAGATATGTTAGATGTGTCACCACCTCCTATCAGCGTGAGGGATTTTGGGCACACCTCTCCAAAACATCATAAATACCTGCCGAGATGCTGTTGGGAGTCACAGTAGTTACAGTGAGGACCCGGTTGAGAAGTGATTGGAGCATCTCAGCAAACAGTCGACACTATGGGGAACTGCTTTTTCAGCCAGCAAAAGAACACCAATGTGCGTGTGAGCCTGCCGGCTGTCTGCTTCGTCTGGGAGATTGCTATGGTTGTGCTGTTTGGAATTTTTATTAGGTATGATCCAGAGGCAGATGCACATTGGGAAGACTACAGAAAGGCACACAACATCACCAGCGACATTGAAAATGACTTCTATTACCGATATCCCAGTAAGTTCAACAGTGTCTGTAAAAGGGCTTACATATTTAAATGCATGTGTTTTTACAATGAATTAATTGATAGCCAGGGCTTTTGGTATTAGTTTAGTTTACTTTGCAGACGCTTTTATCCAAAGCAACTTACAAGGAGCTAGCACTGTGTGTCTGGCTCAAGGACACACCTGGTAGGGGATGGACTGGGAGTCAGACAGGTAGTGGAACCTGCGACCTTCTGCATTCCAGTCTGACGCTTAACCCATTGAGCTACCAAGTATTAGACATCATTATTTTACCTTTTTCCACTAATGACAGAAAGATATAAAAAAACTTAACCAAAAGAGGTAGATATTTCTCCAATATGCAAAAATTTTAACTAAATATTTCGTCTTTATTTATTTTACCATGTAACAAAAAAGAATAACAAAAAATAAAAATGAATTGCATGAAATTCAAAATGAAAAAAATATGAGCACCACACAATGCAAATTCGTGCTGAATCTAAAACCCTATTTCAGCATTTAACTGACCTAATGTGAGGAAGGTTTTTGTTAAACTTGCCAGATGTTTACTGTAGTTGTTTGGTTTTACATGCACTGCATGCCATTACACCCTGACAGTTGTCATTATAATGTTCTATTGCCTCCCTTCAGGCTTCCAAGACGTCCACGTCATGATCTTTGTTGGATTCGGTTTCCTCATGACATTTCTGAAGCGCTACAGCTTCGGTGCTGTGGGTTTCACCTTCCTGATTGCTGCCTTTGGTCTCCAATGGGCTCTTCTCATGCAAGGCTGGTTCCACTCGCTGGACCCTACCACTGGAAAAATCCTTATTGGAGTAGAGAAGTAGGTCTTTTGAGTGCAAGCATCATTTTGCATCATCGGTAAAATAGTAAAAGAGAAAAGTATAACTGTAACAAGGGTGTTATGCAACTCCCTGTTTTACCAGATGTGGTTACATCATTAGGTAATAATGCAGGCCCTGTCTTAGTTGATATTGTCTTGGGGTTGGGCCAGTTATATTTTGACTCCTTGCAGTGATTTATAAATTGCTAGTTGCTGTTTGGTTGTTCAATTATTAACCTTAACTCTTTATCACCAACAGTTTAATCAATGCGGATTTCTGCTGTGGTGCCATTCTGATTGCCTACGGTGCCCTCCTGGGAAAAGTAAGCCCTGTCCAGTTGATGATTGTCGCCTTGTTTGGCGTCACACTGTATTCTGTGGAAGAATACATCATTCTCAACCTCCTTCATGTGAGTCCCAGCTTTGCCATCCCACAGGGAACTTAATTCTTTATTGTCCAGTAATCGTATTTACAGCAGTGAAATGTTTCCACAGTGCAGAGATGCTGGTGGCTCCATGGTCATTCATACCTTTGGGGGATACTATGGTTTGGCCATATCCTGGATCCTCTACCGACCACATCTAGATAGAAGCAAAAACCTCAATGGATCAGTCTACCACTCCGATCTATTTGCTATGATTGGTAAGAACACCTTAACCTCCCGATGATATGGTTCACTTGGTGGATCTAATATTTTATACTTATCACAGTAATAATCCAATCTTTGTTGACGATCTCTCACCGTACAGGCACACTGTTCCTGTGGCTGTTCTGGCCCAGTTTCAACTCAGCCATTGCAAATCACGGGGATGGACAGCACAGAGCAGCCATAAACACTTATATCTCCCTGGCTGCCTCTGTTGTCACAGCTGTGGCCATCTCCAGTCTGACTGAGAAGAAAGGAAAACTGGATATGGTAATGCTAGGTTGCTATAAACACAGACACGTCAGCTAGTCATTAAGTCTACCAGCTGTCATAAAGCATCTACTGCATGTATTCGTCAGCCTCTGATGACTCTTTTACTGTTTTACCTGACAGGTGCATGTCCAGAATGCCACTCTGGCAGGTGGTGTGGCCATGGGAGCGTCAGCAGAGTTCATGATAACTCCTTATGGCTCCCTCATTGTGGGTTTCTTATGCGGCATCATCTCCACGTTTGGCTTCAAATTTGTCTCGGTATGTGAAACAAATTGTGTCACTTTTTAAAATGGTGACTATTGTAATTGACCACCTAAATTACTAATAAGTAGCCGCAGATATGGATGGATATTAAAGGACCTTGACACAGGTCTGGATATAGTGTTTTTAATACATGTAATTTTTCTCCTTATCAGCCCTGCTTGGAGAAACATCTCAAGCTTCAGGATACATGTGGCATCCACAACCTGCACGCTGTCCCAGGGATGCTGGGCGGCTTTATAAGTGCCCTCGTTGCTGCAACAGCCACTGAAGCTATCTACAGCAAAGAGGGGTGAGTGACATATGACACTGGAAGTTCAGAACTGAATTGACCACATGTGTTTACAGCGAGGAAGGAATGCGTAGTATCAGACAGCGTTTTGTTTACACAGTCATTTGTGCTTTTCACTTATTCTTGTGCTCGGCTAAAAGTTCGTTCACTTTGCAAAGAGCCTAATGTGAAAATCTGGCTTAATTGTTTTTCTGCATAGGTTGGTCGCTACGCTTGGCCTGCAGGGCTCGTTTGCAGGAAGATCTGCAAGTACGCAGGGAGGCTACCAGGCTGCTGGCACGTGTGTGGCAATTGCTTTTGGACTCATTGGAGGGGCAATCGTTGGTGAGTTTTAAAAACATATCACACATTGTTCAGCTGAAGAAAACAGTAGTGTTACCCTGTAGAGCAAAGCTGTGACTGTCATTCTTATAAGAGAATGTGACAATGTGAAATACAAAGAGGATGAAGCTAATCTTATTTTACATACTGTACATTTTAACAGAAAGCATCTCAGAGATAGGTTATAACAGGGAGGAAGCCATGTGGCATGACTTGTTTAATGCTCGTGTATCCTGTGTTTAAAGGGCTCATCCTAAAGATCCCCATCTGGGGAGACCCTGCTGATGACAACTGCTTTGATGATGAGGCTTACTGGGAGGTAAGACTGTGTTTTTTCCACTAGAGGGGGGTCTTGTCCCTTAAATGAAAAGTTATAAATTGCTATTGTTTTAAGTGGAAAGCACACATTCTGAAATCCGTCATGGCTCACGATCTGATCCCACCGGTCGATTTCAGGTTCCTGAGGATGAGGAGAGCATCCCTCCTATTCTGGAGTACAACAACCACATGGCACGCAAGCACCAAGAAAGGTAAGCTGACTCACACCAAACACATCTTTCACAAATCACTTTCATGAGTTTCTCAGTGACTGTGAAATTCTCTGTTTGTTTGTAAGTAGTGGTTCAAATTACAATCTGGAGCAACTGTAGAGCTGCACAGTAACAGACCAACCCCTCGCCTTACTTACTGTGAAACAAGCTGTGAAACCAGAGTCATTTATGAAGGAGGCAGCCTCACCAATGGACAAACCTACAAGACAGGCACAATATTTCTGACATGCAAATCCCTCACATCTCAAAATTTACACCAGATTTTCTACATGTAATAATGACAATGACAATAGCAGATGCTTAATGTAATTTAAAGTATTTAGAGAAGTCAAACTGTTGATATGTTGCTATTTATGTTGTGTAAACTAACTATAATACACAGAAGAACTTAGAGCTGTTAGCTTGGAAACTTTATGCAAAGTTCATTACCTGCATTATTAAAGCTCCAATTCTTCCCTACCCTTTTAATTGTTGAATACTGTCACCGATAGTAATATTCTATTCCTAGAAAACAACATGTTGTAAATGAAGGCCTTTAGGATTATAAAACATTCTTACATACATTATTAGATCAAGTATAAGTATTTTATTTTGTGTTATATGAAGGGCTTTGTCAGTTGTATATAAAAATTATTCCACTTTTATCTACTTGTTGCATAACTTCCTTTTTCTTAAGATGAAGGTTTTAGTAAATATGGTAGCCATGATACAATTTGCAGCTATTTAATTGCTTTATTATTAAAATTGAATGTTACCTCCACTTCATTTGTCTGTAGCTTCAGATGCACAGATATGGAGAAATGTACTTAAATATAAAAGACAGAGATATGTGATGTGCGTTTCATCGTCTTTCTTTTTAACTGCACTCTTTTGTCAGACAGAAATATAAAAAGTATATTTAAATTGATTTGTGAAAACTTTATAATTATTATTTTTTTAATTAAATAAAGTTCCATGCAAAATGACAAATCACATTTAGGTTTTTAGAAAACACACTGGTTCATGACAGTACAAGTGGTGTGCAGTATGTATCGTGAAATATCATGTTCATGGCCAAATAAAATATGTTCGTGTTATGAACACAATATAAAAATAAATACGACCAGAAATAATAATTCAGATGTTTTATTTCTAGTTTACGGTGCACTTCTCTGGTGCACGCGTGATTGACAGTCAGACTTCATTTTCCCAAACTGCAGAAACCTTAGGCTTTGTGAGGATCTGGAACCTGAGAGTAGTTTTCTAGCCAACTATCCAGCTTTAATTATTTATGATTTTGTCTTATTTTAATCCACACAGTTATTTAACAGGGAATTCTTATACATCCTGTTTTAAATGATGATGTCTACTTCACTCCACAAGGTGGTGCTATGAGGTAGAATAATATGGACAAATGAACTGGCAACAGATTGTATTTCTCTAAAATAAAAGCTTGACAGAGGGTCTATCCCCTTCAGTGTTGTATATAAAGACCAGACTGCATGCAAAAAAGAGAACTGTTTTTCATTTCCGATCTAAGCAGGCATCTACTGGAGTCATCAGACCTCTGACAGAAATAAAGAATCAGGTTAAACAAACAATTAAAGGCTTTTGGACAAACAGCGTGACTTAATTATTGCCTTTCGTGTGCGTAACCTCGACAGTTCCTGAGTTGGAGATGTAAAGCTGAAATTGCGCTTTTTGGCCTTTGGTTACAAAACTGATCATTTTGTTAAAACCCAGCTGAAAATTGTGAAAAATGTTTTAAAAATCAGAATAGATCATGATGGAGAAGAGTTTTACACAGAGTTTCTCGTGTAACTCTCTTACTTTACTCGTATGTGACCTGGGGGGGACACACACGTGTCTCCATCTGTTGGCTAAACTTACGGTTCTTAACTGAGCTGAAAGATAAGTTCATGCTCACAACAACAATCCACAACGTGCTTCCAACCTTACTGAAGTTGTGAGTCTGGACAGTAACGCAGCGGTAAAGCAGGAAACGCTGGACATCCAGTGGGTGAGCAGGTCCTTCAGGCTTGTTGCCTGCAGGGCTTCGGCCTCTCTGGTCCTGTTATTGTAATGGTAATGAGGCCCGGACAGGCCAGTCAATAGGGTTATTTCCTGACATTAGTGAACTCTAAATACACAGACGGGACAAGTGCTTTGTGCTTGTCTTTTCAGCTTGACTGGTGGCAGGAGGCTTATTGAGTGCAGAGGTCTGTAAAACAGCTTGATGAGGTTAAACAAGTTAACTGTCTGGTTAGCTGTTAGACATACCTCAGAAACAGCATCATTTACAACATTCACTTTTCTATTTGATCTCCTTCTTTCCCACAGATTAGTTTTATTGATTGAATATTGATTGGTAAGTCAGGCAGCTTATTTAGTTGTATTAGTTTTTATGTGTTTCTAATGATTTACACCAACTGGTATTACAGCAGTTGACCCAGACGTATGCACACCTAATTTCAGAAGTTATCAAAGATATAAACATGCTTCTGATTACCAGCAGCATAGATTACAACACGTTACCAGAGTCCTCAGAAAGGAAGCTTCTTGACTCGAAGCCATTTTTGTTTTCAGAAAACATTAAAGTTTTATGAGATTTCATTTGAAGGCAGGATCCAGCAGGTGATAGATGCTGTGCAGAAAGGCCTTGCTGGGACTTGACGCTGAAGGAGAGTGGATGCAGCTCCCCTTGTGAATCATATGATCCTGGGGAGAGTGTTTGTGAAACCACTTGGTCTGCTATTGTCCTCCTCCTCTGAAAAGCTGCAGAAAGCCTGTAATCAGATTAAAGGTTGCTGGAAAGGGGAGGAGGGATTTTTGAGGAATGGCGAAGAGGTCGTGGAAGTTCTCTAATCAGTACCTGCCATTGAAAGGCAGAAGAGGGGCTAAATAACGCAGCAGGAGGGGATGCGAGAGCCAGGCTAGAGGGACAAATTGGCCTGTTGTTGGAGGGGGATAATAGGACAATAAGGCAGGGGAGGATAATCAGTGAGTATAGAGTGGAAGAGAATAGGTGCAATGGGAAAAGGAGGAGACTGAGAAGCTCCAAAGGCGGTGGCCTTGTCCCATCCTGCCCTGGCAATTATATCACCTTTGTGAGCTGATTGGAGCAGGCTGCAGAGTCCATCTGGGCTTCTAGATGGACGTAACAACCTACATTTGCTCACTCTCCTCGCCAAGCGGTCTCACTGGGCCAGTGAGGAACATACCAGGGCTCTAAAACTCATCAGCACACTTCTTGAAAGCTCCCGTCCTTTTGGAGGCGTACAATACCAAACTGCCCCATGACAGTGACAATCATTAATTACATCTCTTTGCTTTCTGCTCAGATGGACTTCCTCACTGTCCAGCACACTGCATCGTGTACTGAGATCTATACTGATCAAGCATTCGTTGCCTGAACACCAGTCATCACTAAAGGCCAATCACTTCTTTTTAGTTCAGTTGACAACAGTCCATTTGCTGGGGTCAAAGAGGAAAGTCTCAGGGGGGAAGACCTCTCAGCCAGCACTAGTTAGGAGGAGAATTAGAGAAATCACTATTCATAGCCCCTTGTGCTTTGATTTGGGCACAAAGGCCACTAGTTCCCTGCCTGGAGTGAAAGACACAGAAATCAGAGCTGCTTTAAAACATGTACGAGCCATCCAAACTGAATGGTTTAGCTAATTAGGTGCTCCACCTGCTCTGAGCCCTAATTAGTGCATGAGAGATAGCCTTTGATTATTATTATTCTTTTTTAAAAAATGCATATTTATTTCTTGTTGCAATATTTGCATCCAAATGAACATGTTAGCATAATTATTGCAGTTGACATTTTCTTTGCATAATGGTTCACATGGTGACAAACACATCTGCAAAGATTTAGCTATTTCCGAGAATATTTGATTTGGTCATTTCATTTTCTATCATTTGAGAATGATAACTTTATGACAGCACATTCATAAACTTTGGTCTGTGTTGAGCTCCAGGGTCAAATAGACTTTAATTGTAGCATCCCAATTTTCCAGTTGTTAGTTTCTGTTTGTCCTGCTGAGTTATTCTTGAAAATGAATCATATTTTACCTGATTTTACCACCTTCTGTTTCATAAAAAGCATCATTTGTTTTCAACAGGAAGTTGGAAGTTTGATAAACTTTATCAGACCTGTGTAAAAGTAAAGTCAGTACTGGGAGTTTGTGTCCTTTTCCAAACAGATACATAGATTAATGGACGCACACATACTGTGCACATGCCTAACTACAGTTCTAATGGTATTTACTGTAATTGTACCTTGGACCATACTCCATAATAAAAATTGTCAATGTGACAAGTCAGAGGACTGAGAAAGTCAGTAATGAATGAAAATCAGTCCTATAACTGTCAAAATATTTTACTGAAAACCAAAAAAGATCACCTTCATGGAGGTACTACAGGAACAGACGTGATCATTAAAGTCATTCTGAGACAGTGGTGAATCCAAATGATTTATTTATGTGTGCTAACAGCGCATCACCCACAGACCAACATGTTCGGCAGGAACCATCAGCTCCAGCTAAGGTAATGCTAATGAAGCACGCTGACAGAGAGAGGACAGCACTCTCACAGGCCAAATATGAAAGAAGGAGGGAAACTCACGAAAAAAAGAGGGAAAAAGGGCGACAGGAAAGGAGGGGAGAGGAGTGATTCTCCTGGGAAGGGAGGGTGTTTGGGTGAAAAGCAACAGCATATGTATTGTTGGAGGCCCTGACTCGCCACCCTGGAGAGCTCCCTGTTCCCACGGTTTGCTCAACAAACAAATGCACCCCACGCACCCCCCGTCCCCACACACACACACACACACCGCCATGCACCCGCACGCAGTGGTGATGTCATTAATTACCATCAAAATGAGCATGACAGCAAGCAAGTGTGCGTGCGTCTGCCAGCAAGGCTTTGTGTGTGTGTGTGTGTGTGTGAGGGAGAGAGAGGGAGATGTAGGGAATGAGAAAGAAAGAGACCATTGTCCATTCTGAAATAAAGAAATCTCCACTGAAGCATTGTAAATGGGAAAAGGCAGAAAAATGGACCAAATTCGGGGATCTTTGAGTGAGAGCTGGGCTGTCACATCTCGTCAGAGCCTCACAAAACCTGATGTGCACACATTGCCCTGCCCGGCCACAGAGACACACTGTGGCTCTGTGATTGTGTGCTGTCCTGGTGAAATTCAACCCTCACCCTCCCTGCCGACTCAGACTCAGGGTTTGCACACACAATCTTTGTTTGTGTGTTTGCGTATTTTTTGTCAATAACAACCAATGTTAAAAGTGGTCATTGTCATCGCCACAGTAAGCAGGTTGTACTTTATATGTTTACCTTCAGATTTAAAGGCTGCACTATTCAGTCAGACCATCGTGTTTTTAATCCAAATGCTTCTTTTTTTTTACACTGCAGCTAGTTCTTGCAATCAGTCAACTTTTTTCTGTGGTTCTTCTCACTGACGGTCATCTCCTCCTGAAGCCTTTGTCTCTTACTACTGCTTTTGCTGATAAAACTGCTGAGTAGCACGACTTTCCTCACAAGGTACCGACTGAAATAAACTTAAACCTGTGAACAAACACGGCTTCTGAAAAGTGATCCATTGTTGGCTTATTATATGATGAAAGCAACTGGAAACTCTGTGATGTGATTCTTTGACACAACAGTGCAAGTGTTTGGTGCAAAACATCAACATACAGGTAGGGATGATGGGAACTGTCACTGACGTAAACCAAGGTATTTGTGAATCAGTAGTTGCACTGAAGAAGAGCTAAGAAATAATTTCAATCCTACCAAAAGCTCTTAAAGACATTAAACCCAGAAACACAAAGGTGTACCTGCTGGTGACAAAAAACACCAAAGCTACTGATAAATATATTTGATCTTTAAGACTCATACAATATTTATGACAAAACATCCAGCACTTCATGTTACAAGCGTATATACTTCCAGGCTGAAGCACAAAGACGGCCCGCTGGCCTGCTTTTTTCTGTTTGGCTGAAACACAGCAGAGACGTGGCTTGGTTGTTAAGACGGACAAGCAGAGAATGGGGCAATTCAACATTTCAGGTGTAAAACACTCTCAGCCTGCTACTAAACATCCTGCTGTTACAGCTTCTACCTAAACCTAAACATGATTCAGGACTATCAAAAATGAAGATGTACCAGTTTGAGCATATGCGAATGTTTGCCTGCTCGCTTTTTTTGGCACGACACGGATCATTGTATGGACCTTCATTAGAGATCATTAGGCTGTTTTGCAGAGGGCCTCACTAAGCTCTGGTTGTGCAGTGAACCAGGCTGGGGACTGAGATTATTGTCGAATGTGCAGCCATGAATGCATGGGATTCCACCTCATCAAAATTTGCACAGATAATTGCTACTATTTGATCTCAGCTATCTGAAAAGAAACCGTGTTAATTGGAAGTTTGGGTTGGAACGTAAGGAGAAGAGAAACAAATGCAAGCATTGTTGTCTTGTACAAATCTCTCCTCTCAGGGCTTTAGGGATCTGCAGAGCAAAGGTTGTTTTGTGCCCTGAACTTTGATGAGCTCCTTGTTTCTGGACCCGCCTCATCTCTGTCTTATAAAATATCCATGTGTGTCCCCTCCTCCAAGCTCATCAGGCATCCCAGCCCAGTGAAACAATGCCCAGCATTGAAGACGTGAGAGGGACGGTTGAAAGTCATTTCCTCTGAGTGATATATGTGAATTATAAAGACTTTAAACCTGTTCCCAAAGCTGATAACTTTTTATTAGCTGTTTTTCAGTATCAGTCAAAAATAATGTTGCTTCTCATTCATACTTCTGACTTCAACTCAAAAAAAAGTTTATGCTTTATCTACAGCTGCAAACAAAAATAAGATCTTTAATTAATCAACACTGAATATATATGAGGACAACAGATGTAACCATACATCTGAGCTGAATAACCAGTCACTGGTATCAGTGTCTGTGTAAAAAAAGATAAATGCAGGTGGAGGACAAAAAAGGGACCAGTTCAGAGGGAACACATGTGCTTTGTTTCCAGCAGGTGGTGCCACTATGTCAACCACAGATGCTGGTCACCCATCCTGAAATACACATTCCCTAGTATCCCCTTACCTTTCCTTCCTTGCACTCTACTTAATCATCTATCTATCGCATCTACCTTTGTATACCTTTATATTTGTCTGATTTTCTGTCACGATTGCTTGTTCTGTTTGTGACAGTCACACCTTTTCAGACGTGAGACAGATAGATACCTGTCATTTGAACTCACTGAGTCTCTTAGGCAGATGTTATCCCACAATATTAGCCCATGAAAATGTGGGCCTTCATCCTCCTGAAGATTCAAGCTGTAAACTCGAGTCATCTTTGGGTTTTATGATAACATGTTACACGTCTGGACTTGCTGTGGTTGAAAATAGTATCTCAAATTCCCACAGTCTGAACCTAAAGGAAAACTTTTGGCATGTAAGACAAAGTTTCTGTACAGTGCTTTGTAAAAGTATTTGTTTTCCCATCAAGCAACGTTTAATATTACACCGTTTTTCAATGATGACTTCATTTATTAAAAAGAAAACCTGCCTGTAACTAAAACGTAATCGTCCCTTAAATTTGAGAAATGGTTGTGCCATCCTTGGTGGCAACAAGTGCAATCAGGCGTTTGTAATAACTAACAATGAGTCTTTCACGTGATGTGCACCGTGGTCTGCCAGAGTCTGAAAGCCTTAGAAATGGCTTCATAACCCTTTTCCAGTTACTTAGTTTCTCATCTGTTCTTGACTTTCTTTTTCTTCATCTGCTTTTTGAGATATTTCAGTGTGCTTCACTTTGTCGGACAGCTCCCACTACATGATCTATTCAATCGACTGCTCTGTTTCAGATACGGCCACGCAGGTCCCCTTAGAATAATCGAAATCATCTAAACAGTTATTCAGACAGTATCATATTAAATCCCAGTCGCATCTTGTTTGGGGATTATGGTAATTGGAGTTGATTTCAACATTTAGTGTTTTTTTTAGGGCATTGATACTAATGGTGCTGACATTACTGCAATCTAAATGTTAAATAAATAAAATTAATTAAAATAAATAAATAAATAAATTTGCTAGATAAAAAAAAACACATCTTCTCCATTACTGTTCGAGAAGAAATCTGTGCCCTACAAGCCAACACGTTACAGTTGTGGCTAAAGTTTTGTATCTTCTTTATTTAGAAAGTATGAGATTTCTGCTTTGATAATTTAAAAATAAAATGAAGTGTAAAAATGTAAAAAAAAAAAAAGGTTGTATACACGTGTGAGTTCATGAGTGTGCTCTCCCAAGTTGCTAAATTAATTTGTATGTAAGATATACAAGAGATGCTGGAAACATGAAGTACGAGTAAATAAACCTTTTCAATCACTGAAAATATTATTAAAAATATTGTTTCAATATTTTCACTATGAGTCACATTTTCATCTCACTGCCACTCCACCATGTTATTTTTCAGCTGTCTGTCCCTAATGAGATTTTTCCTCTTTCTTCTAAATCAAAAGACTGAATAATAATAGCAAAAACCTTTTTCTAATTGTATGGAATCGAGGCTCATTTAGCCGTTGAAAGGGAACTTGTAGAACTGCAGCAGCCCCTTAATTTTGGCATATATAAAGTAGCGCTGATGAGGTGAGAAGCAGAGAAGGCCTAAAACAAACTGTAGAGGGGCTCCAGAAAACAGCCAGGGGCTTAAGATATATTAAATTACCATGATTGGGACTTAAGGCATGGTTAAATCCTGTTTGAGAGGCTGGGGAGCCCCAGTGCAGCCCTATTCATGTCTGGAGACTGGGTCAATAGGTTGGGGAAGTTCACAGGACCTGATTCTATTCTTATGCAAAGGCAGAGTACGAGATCTAAAGCTCACTGAGCTGGAAGATATAAATAACTGGACAATCATCTGCAGCCCTCCACGGACACAAACGTGGTCTACAGCTGCCTACTCATCATTCATGGGGTAGAGCAATGACATCTGAGTTCCCTCTGAATGTCTTACTTCAACTTGTACATGATCATGGTATTGATTGCCACAGTTTGGCAGATTCAAACGACAGCGAAGGTTAAATTCACTCCTGTCTCAGAATTTACTGACATTGCTTCAGACTTTCGGGTGCAGCGTTGTAAAAAGTGAGATGCCATGATGAGTGCTGGTTTATTTGTGAAGAATAATAATAAGAATAATGAATAATAATAATGTGAAGTATTCATTATTATTATTATTATTATTATTAATGGCAAATAAAAGTTGGCATTGTCCTATACAGCACTGCCTGGAAATTAATTTCTCAACTTCAGTAAATGATGCGGCCTCCTGTGACTTCTAACACAATAGACAACATTTATCTCTATCTGATGACAAGTAGAAAATCTGAGGAGAATAAATGAATGAATACACACTGAGTACCGTGAGAGAGAGCACCTGCAGCAAGCAGCTCATGAGTTCCTCTGGTCAGACACAGTTTCACATGAATCATTCACACTTACAATGCAAGTGTTTTTACCATGCCCCTTAGAAGTTTACAGTTACGACTAAACAATACTCAAATGTAATAAAATCAAGAGAAATCTCTTCTCCTCTTGAAGGTTTTTTAAATCTGGATGCAGGGACTTGTTCCACTACCCACAGAAACATAAGTCGGGTCATAGGGAGGGCTTTCAGTTGATATTTAATAGGGTCATGATAAGAGATCTGCAGGTCACGTTTTTCCACACTTACCTCAAAACAAGTAACTCTGCAGGCTGCGGTGTGAACAGGGGCATTTTCATGATGAAACAAAGGGGTCTCACCCAAACTGCTGCCAAAAAGTTAAAAGGACACAATTGTCTTTCTATGCTGCTGCACAAAAACTCTCATAATAAGACCTAAGAGGCATTTTTAATAAGTTAGGAAACAGTTTTAGCAAAGAGCAGGATGTTAGGATTAGTATTGACAGAATGGAAGAACAAGAGTTTACGCTGAGTTTCTAGCAGTTTCTAATGTCTTTTGTTTGCATGTAAAGGTGATTTAGGGCCGGAAAATACTCAAACTTTAAACAGTCTGCCAAAATGTAACTTCAGGTTAGTAGCATTTCAAGGAATTTCCATAGTGAATATATAGTACATAGTGATGACTTGACCTTTGACTCCTCTAAAGCTCTTAAAAACTAAATTCAAGTCACAAACACTGTGGGGTCACAGACCAGGATGCATCAGGGGACCATGCACGTGTCTGTGGGATTGTGCCGGGTCAAGTTTTGTCTCTGGAGAGTGAGAGGTCATGACTCCCTCTGTCCAGCAGCAGACTGGTGCTCTGTGGACACGAGGTCATGCACTATGGAAGGCAGTGAAGTAATCTGCAGAAAACACAGACTGTCTGCATGTGTAAGCAAACAGGTAGTTATGATGTGTGAATTAGCAGAACATCTTCTTAATGTGTAAATTCTGACTTTGTGGATGAATATTTTTTATATTAGAACAATTACTCAGCTGTTAATTTAGGTATTTGTTTATATTAGTGTTTTATTATATCCTTATATTGTTATTCTACGAATAGAAGAATAAGAATTACACTTTTATACTCTATAAATAAATAAATAAAGTTGGATTGGATTTCATTCTTCTTTCCCTTCTAATGATTCTTTCACTGGTTAACACTTCTTCTGGGATAAGAATAGCACATTTTATGAACCCATTAAAAAGACATTTAGATATTTTCTAACTTTCCCTGCCATAGTAGAACGTTTCTCAAAAGAGAAGCACAGGTCTTTGTAGTGGATGTTTATATAGACATGCAATGCATTTCATATTTTTTTTGTTCACTGCCTCTGTCCAAGGTGCTGACAGAAAGCAGCATTATTATTTTTTAATATCAGAAAAAAAACACAATCATGTTTCTTGGGAAATTAAGAACAAATACATTTTATTCTGTACACACAAAAACCATACACATGAACAAGAGACCATGTGAATTAAGTTCACTAATCAACATACTTACTGTATATTTTGGTTTCACAGCGCAGCATATGAATAAAAACAGCAGCCTTTTAATATTTTATATTTGTTGTTGGACATAACATTCAGTAACTAAAATGCTTAACATGCACTAAAGGACAAAATGTTTCTCAAAAGCTAGTTACTGTCTACAATGAATACAATTTATATATATATATATATATATATAAAACATTTTCCAGTCTGCCATTTTTGATGGCCAAATGATAGACAGACAAATTATATTCATCTACAAACAGTGGTTAAAACTCTGTGGCTGGTTATTACGCTGATGCAGGAGAGAATATTTTCATGCAGTGGCCAATTACACAGAGACAAAGGCTGCGGCACTGGGTGGTGGATCCATTTGACTGACACAGTGATACAAGCTCCAAACAGCCTCCACAGCATGGTGTCATCAGCATCATGTTAGTCCTTTCCACAGAAAAAGACAGAAACAACATAACATAAGAAATCAAAATTCACACTGCACAGAAAACTCCTTGTACGGTTTCTGTGAACTCGGCACATTTACGTTATTCTTTAAGTGGTTGCGTCATCTCAGCGTATGTAACTCTTGTCAAATGAAATTCAGGTGGGAGCTTGATGTGAGATCAGCCCTGCAGCAGTGGCGCTGCCAGATTCTCCAAATTATATATAAAGAGGTTCCTGTGCAATTTAATCCCACTGGGAGACATGGCAAGACTCTTTCTTTGCCAATTTTCACCCTCTCTCTTATTCAAACCTCTTCTTTCTTCCTGCGGCTTCACAATGCAGGATCGTGCTTTCTTTTTTTTTTCCATGTCCCCTTATATCTTTTCCCAGTATGGCTGCCACCTCAAGCCCCTCAGACAGCATGCAGTTTATGCAAATTACCAGCCTTTCATGCTCAAAGTTGAATGAGACCTCAACAAAATCTCTCTTTCTTTCTCTCCCACACCATCACACGCACACAGAGTGACTCAGTTTGAAAATGCGCCGTCGTCTTCGTCGCCATCATCCTCCTTCTGACTTTAGTTTTTGGAGCTTTATTTAAAACCACTCACTTGACTACACCATACAGATTGCCATAATGAATTGGGGTATAGTGTGGGCCCTGACAACAGACAACAAAATGAAGGTGCGTGCATGTGTCTGAGTGTGTGGGAGAAAGATGCCTGGAAACGGAGGTGAGCAGTGATGGCAAGTAGTGGACGAGAGGAAAGGATGGATACACAGGTTAGGGAATAGCAGGAGGAGGTTGAAGGGGCGTGCAGGATGCGTGTGTTCAAGGATGATGAATGACAAATTCTTGCTGTTCCCAGCGTCTGGGTGGTGTTTGAAAGGCCTTAGGGAGGGTGGCTGTGTCCAGCTGTTGTGGGAAACCTGAGTCCCTCTCTCTGATTCTGACAGGCTGTCCTTTTCACCAGCACATAGCCGGGCCGTCCAGCCTGCTGCCATAACAACGCCACTGCCTCTCTGTCATAGTAATGCCATGCAGTCACGGGGGGGAGGGAGGGAGCAGGAGGAGGGGGAGATGTCGACAGAAGTGAATGAGGAGTCGAGACATGTCTACCCTGGTGAACTTGAACTTGACTGACTTGTCTGAACGACCGGCGGGGGAGAATGGAAATCATTCCTGGGAGAGTTTGACCTGTGATTTTGTTTATTAAATACTTTTATATGTTCCAAACCTAATCATAAAACTAATAATAAACATTTAAATACAGATTCTGCTACAGTATCACCATGCATCACTTGTGTGCACAAAAACTCAAGTCAAACAGGAGAACAGCACAGTTACAGACGCTTCTCTTGACTTGAGATAATCAGTAACAGCACAGCTAATAAATATAACATCCAGCATTTATCTCCATCAATCTGCCTTTTTGCTCCAGCCTACAGCCAATGAATGGAAACTCGTACACATCAGGGGCTGCTCAGACCCACTCGACCATGGGAAAAACGGAGCTGTGAAAGGTCCCCTGTCGCTGTTACAAAGCCAAGAACAAGCCATGGCGGGATAATCGTGTATATCCCCAGATTAAGTCAGGATCGCAGCTGTAGGATCCTTGTGGGGGGAAAAGAGGCTGCAGGGATGTAAAACATACAATGTCCTGCCTTTTAGAGGATTCGCAGTCATCCCTGTTCTACACACGTATGAGACTGTTTGTCCTGGTTGGACCAGGAGAGCAATAGGTTATTTTTGTGTACTGTGAAATGATCGCTTCATCTGGACAAGAGCAAGGCAGAAAAACACAAGACTCCTCCGAGCATCCATCACTGGTCCTGCCTCAGCAAACAGTCGCACCTCACACCAGACAGAGCTAATCACAGTGAGATCTGTGCATTGTATTTGAATATCCTTCTCTATTAACATGCTGCCTGCCTCTGACACACGGCAACAGAGACAGATTATCCAGACGACAAAAAGACACTAACTGTGCCCACGCTCCCACACCCAGCTTGATTATTTATGTTCCTTTTATATTTCTTTATTTAGTCTTTTTCTTTTGCCGATAAACATGTTTGTATTGAGCTGCAGCCAAATTAATAAAACGCTTGATCAGATAAAAGCAGATTCACCTACTTCACAAAAGAAGAAATGACTTTACTGATGAACTAATGAGAATCACACAGGATACACTTCCCGCCAAAGAGTCACTCACAGACATAAAGAGGCAGGAAGACAAAGAGACAACTTTTCCAGGAGACACTCTTATGGCTGTGGTGCTAATGCAGGCATCTGCCACTGTCTGGTCTGGAGCCTCGTGGCCCCCTCTGTGGCCAGAGTTTACCGCAGCAGCCTCTCACATATACAATGTTGGGAAAGAGAGGTGGCAGACCTTTGTCAAGTGCTCTTTTCACAAAGCAGCCATTGTAGGGCAAAGCCAGCATCAGCATGTTAATGTGGACACTGGCTACTGTTTACCAACAGTGAACGGTGACAACCTGCAGCCTGTGAGGGAGCTGCACTGCGTTTGTGCCACACACGTGTCCAGGTGAATTTCAGGTGTAGGTCACTTATTTGGGAGAATTTCTTTGATTATATAATGAGGTATTAACAGTTTAAATCAGTCTGTGTGCTGAGTGACTGAGAGCCTCAAATCAAACTATGTTATTTGGCTTTCATATGAAATAAATATGTCTGTCATGCACCTTTACACACAGTTCCCGGTTTTCTCAGTAACAGTTTTCTGGCACTAAAAAACATTACGTACTACAGGCCGCTATATCTTCAATGTCTCCTAACATTTTGAATCCCTGATCAATTCAATATAACACATTTTAAAATGCTAATAAGGGCAATTTACACATGGGCTCTGTGGTGCTAGTCAGACTGTTCTGCTGTGTGAGCTCATATTATCACCCAGCTTCGCACATGGACCCTCCCCCAAGCCACTTGTCTAATTACAGTCTGGTTTCTAATAAAGAAACAGTTCCCCTTTTATTTTTGAAGCCACGGCACTGATTATTAAAGCAAACCTTTGTCACAGTGAAAAAACAGCAAAAACCCAACCAGAATTGCGAACTAGTCAGAATTTCAGTGGTTATATTGTACAAAAGAAACCTCATGAGGTGATTTGGTGGCGTTTAATAGGTTTGTAGTATTTCTGATTCAGTGTATGCTGTTCAAATAGGGCTGTTTTAAAATCAGCAATTCAGGATTTAACGAATCTCCACGAGACTTGGCAGAATGGGAAATGATGTAAAACAACGACTACTAAAATAAAATAGTGGATAGGCGTGATAGGCCTCGTAACTTCCGGATTCAATGTATGACTAGTGTGTGTGTGTGTGTGTGTGTGTGTCTTATTTTTCTCCATCACAGAATAACGTTTCCTGTTTTTGCCATGCTTTGGTTTGGAAGCATATTTATTTAAAGGTGAACATTTATAGATTGCGCACACATTCTCTAATGGCACCTTTTCCTCTGTGCGTAACCTGACAGACGTGCGCGCTGCTGTCCAGACAACAGCAGGTGGAGGGGCATGCTGCGCGCTGCTGCGCCTTTAAATACTCTCTCTGCTCCCCTCGTTTCTATGCAATTATGTTAATACGCAGAGCTTGTCTGTGTCCTATTCATTATCGGCTGGAGTTGCATGATTGTTTCCTTTATTGTCCACCTTTGTGAGGCCACTTTTTTGTTTTTTGGCACAGCGACGGCCTGGCAGAGTCCACGGAGAGCGCTAATGCAGGATAATAACCTTGTGCAAGAAGCGTCCTTGTTCGCAGCATATTTAATTCTGAATGAGGGTTAATTTCTTGGTTTCATCGCTGCGGAAACAACGGAGCTGCCTGTAACCTATAGTCTAAGTAAGTAATATATTACTACTACAAGCAAATCTTAATCTGTAACCTGTAGCTCTGGTTAAATGTAAAAATCTTTTTTATTAAGTCTGAGAGAAAGACAGAGATGTTTGAATATGCAGCACGGAAAAGAAAAGTTTTTTCTCTTTTAATCTTTATTAATTAGCGTTTGCACCATGGCCTTCCTGTAAAAAAAAAAAAAGGGGGGGGGGTGTCAGGCCTCCTCCACCAGCTTTATGTTTGTGACTTCTTTATATCCTAATTTATTTAACCACGCACATTTATCCATTGATTAACGGAAACTCACTGTTTCATCCCATTTCTACATATTACATATATTTTATTTTAATGAATAATAATTCAGATTCGTTTCCATTTCGGGGACAAGCTAACGTGACTTTTTCTCTTCTAACGACACAGAAAATACTAAATAATATTAATACGTTATAGGCCTATTTTGATCTGAGGCCTTTTGATCTGACCTTTACTTCACACCAAAACATGCAGTTAAGAAAATAAAATCTAATAATAATTATTATTATTTCTTTATTCCCCTTACTGCGTTTAAAATAATTAATATTCAAATGAGAACTAGATCATTTCCATAAATGCAAACTAACCCTATATATTTTCCACTGCTCTGTGTTTGTAAAGGAACAAACAACTAAACAATATAAAGACGCATTTGGAAACATAAAAGTGTTGTCATTTATTTATGCATGATTTTTATGTTGGTGTGTGTGTTGGTGCACGACAGGCTCCCTCAACTCGTTGAAATACTTCCTAATGCCAAGAGTTTGAAAAACAGTTACTGTTACTGTAATATTTGCTAATGTAATTACTTGCCCATATTTTTGCTTAGTAGCCTATAAAACTGTCTGCAATTACTCTAATGTGTAGAATATTAACGAGAGTTTTCATATAACAGTCCAGTTACGAGTGCTGTGTAATATCTGTTATTATAGGTTCTGCACAATGTGTTGATCCCACAATCTTGACTTCACTCACTAGACTTTCAGAACTTTTTACAACATGTTAACAATTCTACCCTCGCTCATAACAATCATCAGATCTCTGAGATGCCAGCTGTACAAGAATGTACCAGTAAATGCAGTATAATGAAATGTCACTAGATTGTCCACCACGCATTCATTCACTTTTCAGAGTGTACAGTCTGAGCATGATTCATTTACCGACCTTTAAAAGGCCCCAGAAATGTGACCTCACTAATTACCTACATTTCTAGTTAGCAAGATCACACCCTGGGAGACAAGTAATAAGAGTTAAGGCAGGAAGGCTTGAAGACAGTGTCAGGGTCTGACAGACAGCTAACGAGGAAGCAATTAATGCGGCCCTGCTATGTGCCAACACAACCATTTTGGAGGCAGCAGGGAGACTCTGTCAAGATGGCTTCCATATAGACAACATGATGTTCTGGCAGTGAGGGAGGGTGAGCTCTAACCTGTACAGTCATCTGCTTCAACCATGGGAGGAGGCCTCTCCACAGTCATTTTCCGTTAATGTACAGATGGCATAGTGGCAGTTCAGGAAAATGTTTGTCTTTGCATTTGTAAAATGCGTGGAAAACATGGAGAATGTCCAGCTACATGTGCAGTTGTTAAATATAATTTAGTGTGATTAGAAAAAACAATAGTAACTGCTGAGATAATAATCATTTAAAACCAACAGAAGAGGAGGTTTTGTTTCTTTTGGGACATAAACTGACATTTTACCTCATTGCAAATGAAACTTTTAGGCAGTTTTTACGAAATGTTAATTTCAATATAATATATTGCACAGGATTCAGGTCAGGAAAAATGACGAAGCATATTATTTGTGTTACCCAGGAACTTACAAAGTGATGCATGTTTCACAGTGTGCCCCCACGTATATTGTATTCTTCCACTCACTTTGCATCATTTACAGATGAGAAAGTATGGCGACATGTTTTCTTTTTGATAAAATTATTTAAAAATAGACTTAATAAGACTTATTACTATTTCACAAATGAAAAGCGTTTCTGTTCTTATTGGGAAAATCTAGTTGATTTGACTTATTCTAAAGCTTTATTCAAAAATGTCCAGCATTCCTAAATGCTCAAATTCAATTTAGTATTACTAATTATTAAGATTACAAAAATCTGACAGGTTCCCCTGAATATTAACGATGTAAAGAAACTGTAAAGAAAAAGTGGAGGATTTTATTTCGGTGGCCAACTAAAGAATTGATAGACAGATTGTTGGAGCTGTAATTGTGGCAATAATTGCTTTTTTCAAAAGTTTAAATTCATATTCAGATAAATAAAACTGTTGAGCTTGTCATAGCATACCTGAAAACATGTCACGTCCTCTTGTTTCTGTGTTTCTCTTCTTGTTTCATCTCGTTAATGCAGGGAGTGGAGAATTTGGAGGCCATTCCTACTTTCGGTTATCTAGCTTTATGACGGATGCTTAACACTCATACAGCTAGATAACCAAAGACAGGAACAGGCTCCATAGTTTGCCACAGGAGCAAAAGATAATTCTGAGGCTTCCTGCAAACATAGAAAAACACAATGGAGTTATGTATGCACTATTAGAAGGTTTACTTGAAACTGCAACAGACCAAAAATGTATTTCCTACTAGAAACTAGAATTTATTAGTTTCTCAATTAAATAAAAAAATATTTTACAAACATAAAATGCATAAATTGTTCTGTTTCAAGTCTACGTGGTCAACTGTAATTTATTCCAATGAACAGAGCGGCCTAACTAACTAAGGAAACAGTGAGGTGGGGGTGAGACACATTGCAGCATGTGACAGCTCTTATTGCACTTTATTTTGACACCTAAAGTGGGACTTATTAGTACATAAAACAGTTTTGCAGGTCTAGGTGCCAGTTTTTTCCTTATACTGCCTTCACACTTTTACTACACAAGAAAACTTTCCCTCATTTTATATTTATTAGTTTAATATCAGCTGAAAATCACATTTTCCACAGAACTGACCATCTATTGTCTTCACCTTTTACCTGTTCTCAAGACCTTTAACAATTATTAAACATATAAATAGTTCTGCATCTTATTTATGGTCTCTACCATAAAAAAATATTGTTTACCGAATAGGACATTTTTTTCTTGTACTAATTTTATATTTATACAATCTTGCATCACTATTAATGACGTCAATTTAGTATGAGTATGAAACTGCTTAAGAAAAGCCCTCAGTTACATGAAATATTTGATAAATCAGCCAATCAGCCTGTTCTTTATTTATATTGTAATAAATAACATACAAAGGTAACTCAAAATAACCTCATGACGAGCTCACGCTTGTCAGTGCGTCTGACGTCAGGCGTTTTAATTGAGAAACAGACTCACTGACGAGGCACGCGCCCCTTTCTTTGTATATCAAGGAGAAAACAATTAAATATGAGCAGGACACGTTAAGAAACCTCAAACTAGAGGCGTAAAGTTTCCCTTTGGCTCAGTGGTTTGAAGGCTGGATCTGTAAAGTGAAGCAGGCCTGTGGGCCACTGTACATGTTGGCTGTCACAGTAAATGACCCAACATTGTCTTTGTCATAAAGGTTCACAGCTTTAAGACGTGCTGTAATGCGCAATAGCCCACCGAGAAGAACAATATTTATAACGTTTCACCTGAATACAACCTGAATAAACGAGTGTAACATATTGATGTCAATCATCCTAAAATAAGTGTATGTGCAGGCTGAGAGTGAGGAACATTACTTAAAATATGTCTGTGGATTAAAAATGACCTGTGGAAACTAATCGAGCACATTTCAATCCGAAAGACTCACTTTCCAACATGCAAGATGACACCTCCGTGCATCGAGACTGAATAACATCCACATGCACGGACAGTCGCTGTAGCAGCATCCAGGCTCCAGATGTGCAGCCAGGTGAGCAGGTGGAGCGTGTGGATCAGATCGATACATCCCACATCGTCTGCCGAGGCTGTGCGTGTCCACGGCGATCTGCGGATCAGACATCCTCGCTGAACTGTGTGTGTTTTGTATCCGTGAGGCTCCCAGGTCCGGGCACTGATTTCCTTCCGACGGGCAGAGGTCTCTACCACACAGACCGCTCTGCGTAAATGCGCGTTTTCCGTCAGGCTGCGTTGTGTCCCCTGCGCGAGCATCCAGTGATGTGATCTCCTCTCTCCTCCTCTGTGCATTTTTTTCTAAACGCTTCCTCCTCCCGGCTGCGCTGACGTCACACCGACGGCTGGTCGCTCATAACCAATCACCTGTGGCCTCTGTGTGTGTGTGTGTGTGCGCGCGCGCGGCTATCAGATGTTCAGTGATCAGCGTGTTAACTCATATTTCTAATATTTTAATTAGAGCTGCCATGCAGCATGTTTGTGTTTGTGGCGGTTGTATGACTGAATTAATTATTTGCTTTGATTTTTCACTAAGCCCAATGATGAGACTTCCTGACAAACTCTGGGAACTGACATAAAGCTGCACCAGTACCTCTGAAAGAGTCATCCTAATACATTTAGCCACTTTATTAGGGACACCTGTACAATATAATTCAATCCCAAACAGCAGCTCTGGCGTATATTGCTTTTAGTTTATAATTTATCCATTTTCTTTCTGAAAAGCTTTAATTGGTGGAGTCGTGCTGCCACCCTATTTGCATAAAGGAGAGGACCATTACATTAAAAAGAGTGTAGACATGTGAATGAGGGTATACCTGCACCACTGGAGCCTCCACGTGTGCCTCGCCTGTAAGAAAAGTGTGTCAGGGAAAATAAAAGCAGCCGCCACAGAGTCCCTGTTGTGTTTATCTTTAATAAACGTGTATGTGAATACATTTCATATCATTAATAACAAAGCCTGCTTAGAGGAGATGTTTTCTGTGAAATGTGTGCCAGGTCACCATTACTTGTGGTATTTGTGCATTTATATGCCTGGTCAGCTGGTAGCGACTCAGTTACAAACAATTTTGAAGCTCAAAAATCCAAACGTTTTGACTTTTACACACAGCACAAATTGACCCAGGTTGGTTTTATGTCTGGTAAGTGAAGTAATATTGAAATCATCATGTAATTGTCATTATCTTCTTTTTTCCTTGCTGAGCATGCGAGATCTCCCACCCTCTATGATGAGCGAGGGCTGACGATGAGTTTTATCACTTGTGTTTCAGGATTTGATGCTGACCTCCTGAGCAGTATAGTCAGGCTGCCCTGCCAACACTAGGAGGAGGTCTTTGGAGACATAGTCTAACACTGGGATAGGATTTAACTGAGGGTATGCTGCCATCTAGTGTTCAGACTGTGTTCATCCTCCCATCTTAGACATAGGTTTTGTTTTCCAGGTGAGAAAATAAAAATATCCGTTCTCGTTTATATTGATTTGTCTTTCAGTTGTATTTAACAGCACAGATATATTAAGAAATGATGATGATTTCTGAAAACCCCAGTAGAAGATAGTGTGTCCTTGGCAGCTAGTCACTACATGTAATCATCTGTAGCGATCGCGTCTGCTGAGGTGTTGGCTTTTAGTAGTGATACTGATAGGAAAAGCATTCTGTTTGCGGTTAAACATCAAAATGACATTTAAAGGTATCAGTTGCATTTTGATGCCGTGATCATTTAGGCTACTGTTTAAAAAAGATTACCGGCATTTCCTCTTTAAAAGATTCTGAACAGGCTTGACTTCAACAGACAAGACACAAACCAGATGAGTTTAGAAAGGTACAAACAATTTAATATACAATACTGTAAAAGGTCAAATCACCTGATCAAAGAGCAAAAAAAAACTTCCTTTCTCCTAGTACAACATGATTTCATGGTTGGTATATCTACCAATTACTGAACAACAGAGAAACATTAAACTTTACTTTGTAAAAGTGCTTTGTATAAAAATCAGTGGGTGCCCATGTTTATTACAAAACCACATTATATACACTACAAAAACAGAAATACAAAAACCAAAAATGGATAAAGCCACAAAATCTTTCAGAAACCACAGAACAAATCCGTGAACATTTGTGTCACAACAATACATTTACTTTCAGACAGGATTTTTCCGTACGTCAATTAACGCATTGTTTGGAGTCAGTGGTCCAATATTGAGGCTGGGGCGACGTGACTCTCTGCGAGATTTAACCACAGGCAGTGATGTCTGCCCTGCCCAGGACCCGGAGCCAGTTTGAACTACGCGGTTAACAGGAATGTCCCCAGCCTCTCGAAGCCACAACTCCTCCATGACAGCG
The DNA here is from genome assembly GCA_032359275.1 of Microctenopoma steveboyesi. Classification (NCBI taxonomy): domain Eukaryota; kingdom Metazoa; phylum Chordata; class Actinopteri; order Anabantiformes; family Anabantidae; genus Microctenopoma; species Microctenopoma steveboyesi. The sequence goes on along the minus strand of JAUMHF010000017.1, from coordinate 5,050,054 downwards.
GGTTCCTCTGTAGGGAGAGAAGAGCGTCTCCATGATGATGGGAGAGGGGTGTTCACCAGCTCACGCATTTCCTCCCTGGACTTGGGAAGTTTGTCCGGCTGCCCTGGCGCCCTGCCTCCTGTGCTGTCCTCAGGGCAACAGGTCAGCTTCTCCATGCTGCCGACACCTGCTGGTTTAACATCAGACGTCACAAGGGAAAGAAAAAAACACATGCAGACTGTTATCTAATAACACATTTACCTTTAGCATGCTCTTTTAGGTGGCTGCCTGAACCACAGATATCCCTCAGCTTGTTGCTTAGCTCCAGATGTGCCACTTTGTAGTGGTTGAGCTCTTTGCTGAGGTTATGGATCCATCCCTCATACTGTCGCTGCCTTCCTGCCAAGCCCTCGTCTATTTGTTCTGTGGGGGAAGGGCGATACACATAACATTAAAATCTTAATGGGTGATTATAGAAATCCTTTTATGACGGCCAAGACATGCCAGCAAAATCATAACTCTTCACTTACACAAGTTAAATCATAACAAGTAATCTAACTTTATTCCAATTTACAATCTAGTGTAACTTTTACAAGACAGATTTGTAAGATAAAGAAGTAATAAATGATTTCCATGTTTGAAACGCACCTCGACACTGCTGCAGTAAGAGCTGGACGCTTTGCTCGTGTTCCTTCTGCTGTTGTGTGAGTCTGCGATCTGTGTCAAGTTGTGCCCGATCGAGCGCGTTCTCCAGCCACTGCACCAGCCTCTGCTGCTCATCAAGCTGCATTTCCAGCTCAGCCAGAGCAAGCTGTAGTTTACGCTCCTCCTCACGCAGAGACACCACCTACACAAAATGTCATTATGTATGTCAGCATACTGTAAATGCCCAAGAGTTGATATATGGTCTCAGTTACCGTGCAAGGTCTGACAATGTTCAGCTTTCTTATGAAATTATACAAAAAGTGTTGTCAATAAGAAGAATTTCTATCCTTAAACGAGTTCTACAGTACAAACAACAGTTTGGCATTATAAAATGAGAAGTGAAAACAGCACACCTTGTCAAAATACTTGCACAACAGCGCTCTGGTCTCAGAGGCAGACAAGTAACTGAGTTTGGCCATGAGGTTCATCTCCCACTGGGAGAGCATGCTGGCCGAAGCCCTCAGCTGTCTCTGTCTTTGAGTGATGGCCTCGTTCTTGTACTCGATCGCTGCATCCAGAGCCTCAATTGCCTCGTCCAACTGGAAAAGTGTTCTCTCTTCCTGATAACGTCGAAGGGAACAGGTGGACTTCATGAGACACTGACTACAGACATTTGCAGTGTGGTAATATTGTCATATCCAAAGAGAACTAATTAATGTCACCTGCCATATTCCTGCTAGTCAGAATTCCTAGTATGGTTTTTTTTTATCTGTTCTCTGCTCAGTCAATGAAACATGTTAGTGTTAAAGAACCCTGAAGTAATACTGTATCTGACCTCAGGAGAGAGCAGGTTACCCTGCCGCAGCTTATCATCCAGCTCAACTCGTTGTTTAAGCAGCGAATCTTTCTCTTGTCGCAGTTTGGAAATCTCCTGGCGGATCTGCTGGGAGTCCTGAGCACTGCTACTGCGAAGGAGACCGTTCCTCTCACTCAGTTCTTGCTCAAGTGACTCAATACGTCCGGTGAGCATCATCAGGTCTTTACTCAGCGCCTGAGGAGAAGATTAATACACAGTTTTAGCAATTGGCAGGTTCCTGTGTCACTGAAATTAGTTTTCAGTTCTGTTATCACCTGACTGGAACGGAGCCTCTTGGTCTCCAGTCCACTGCGTTCCTGCAGCAGGGCTTCTTTCTTGAACAGGATTTCCTCTCGTTTAGTCAGCTCTCCTTCCAGGTCTTCCAGTCCTCTCCTCTGTTCCAGGACCCGCTCCATTTCCTCATCCAGCCAGCGTTTCTGTTCCTCGATCTTCTGCTCAGAGAAAAAAGACAGGGGTAAAGGAACGGAGAGTTATTTTAGCACAATTTAAACTACTTATTATTACTTCATAACACTGTACCCAGTTTGTACTGCTCACTGTTTGTCAAATTTACAAAACATATTACTTAATACTTAACACAAATTGTATAAAAACAAAAACAGTAGAAAACACAACTCAGAGCGCATTGAAGATATATTCTTTCACCTGTTGTTCTTCTAATGAGATGACAGAGCCGTTGCTGCCACTGCGCCTTTGTCTCTGGAAGGCAGCGATCTCCTCTGTTTTTATCCTGAGGATCTTTTGCTGCTGCTCGTTCTTTATCTCGAGTTCCTGTGGGTGTGCCATATATTCACTGCCATATATTCAGTCAAGAAAGCAGAACTCAAAATCCACCACGATCTAGTCCAAGCTATTTAAAACTGCCACATGATGTGAACATCACAGAAAAGCTCTTGAACCTGCAGTGAGCAAAACTGCCTAAAAGTAGTAGTAGCAGTAAGTCATCAGGTCACTTACCCAAAAGTGCCCGACAGTGTGTATGAGAGAGTGTTCTCCTAAGCGGTACCTTGACTCTGTGAGTTCTCCGTTGCATCTCAGTCTCCAGGCGCCGTTTCTGCTGACTTTCCTGGCGTAGCCGCCGTTGCAACTGCTCCTGCTGCTGCCTCATAGACTGGACGCTGCGCTCCAGCTCCGACACGCGACGTTCACTCTGTGCTGGCAGGTTGGCTAGACGGGCAGTGTCCCTCTGACGTTGACTTAGTACCTGAAGCGTGTAAGCGTTTCGGCCTTGTTTGATATTTGTGACTGATGAAAACAATAATAAAACAACATTGCCTATGTGTTAATATGCATGAATAAAAGGTGTGATGGTCAAACCTGGACTTTGCTCTGAGCAGCAGCTATCTTCCTGCGGCATTCCTGTGCTCTGGTCTTATCTGTTGCGCTTATCTCTCTCTCCTGCTTCTCTAGATCCTGCAGCTGCCGTTGGGCCTCCTGCAACTCCTGTCGAGCCTGCACAGCTTCGCTCTCCAGAGCAGTGATTTTATGACTATACTGCCTGTTCAGGGCCTGTGCATCCTTACCTAAAAAAAATTCCATTCATTTATAAAACACAGAAAACAACTGTTCTTGAAGCGCGGCTAGAGAAGGGCGACCAGATCAGAATGGTACCTGTTTTAACCAGCTCTTTGATGAGTTCTTCCTTCATGCGAATGGTGACCGACAGCTCCCTGATCTTCTGCTGGGCCTGAAGAAGTCCCCTTTCTGAAACGCCTTCAAGACTTTTCAAACTTTCCCGTACAGATGCCTCTCCAGAACTGGAGTTAGCTACACAATAATTTTAAAGAGTATACAGGAGGTCAATATAGTGGTATGACGACAAAGGTCACAGAACTTCAAGTCAGTGGCTGAAAGATTAGTTGATGCAAAAACATTTTGTATAAACGTGTAAGTAACATTTTCACATACAGTCAAAGTTGTAGTATCTGAAAATCTTAAACATTAAAGAATTGAGTGAATAATTTTTAGTGAATAATATTTCTTGCGATTCTAAACTTACAGGCTTTTCTGGATAAACAGGGGTGGAGGTCTGGCTCATGCAGTTGAGATGATAAGCCTTTACCACCAGCTTCTACACCTCCTGGCAACAAATCCCTTTTGGTCCAGGTCAAATTCACCTGTCTGACAGAATCATGGGCATTACATTAAAGACAAATCAAAGGCGCCATGAGCAAGGCTGCAGTCCTGTTAACACAACACACCTGCGTCTCTCCCGGCTGAGGTTGGAATGAATGCTCTCTTCATCTGTGTCCAGCGTTTCTGCTCCTGGGATCTCTTGCTCTGCAGAAAGGTTACAATCCTGGCCACACTGAGCACCATTACCAAGGTAGCGTACTGGACTGACCTGTAACCACACACATAAGCACGCGAGCAGTCATTGCCATATTCTTATAAACTCTGTAAACTTATTGGATCTCTACAAACGCGATTGTGACAAAGAAATAAATGCGCTCAAAGTTAACTTAGTAAAGAGCCCTTGCCTTCCTTTTGTAGTGGAAATCATCAGTGACTCTTGGCGATTAGATTAAATAGAGGTTTATTTTATCAAAACAGAACAGAGTGTTACAGAGCACACGCACACAGCAGGCAGCACAGGAAGCAAGAAGCAAAAGCAAAAAGCTCCAAGTTCATGTTCCACTGCAAACCCCTTAACGCGACATAGTGTTTCCCTCAAGCAAATGACACACATTAATCACTGCTTTGCAGCCACTACAGTCCAGTAAACGTCGCAAGGTGAAAGATTACGGCTTATAGTTGGGTACCTGTCTGTATATGCCTCCGTTCTGACAGTGTTGCATGTAGCCCATGGGCGCAGTGTGTGGACGTGATCTTAAGTTGAGCCCCATCCCCGTCAGCCCATGTGTAGACAGTTGACACTGCAGTTCTGCTATCAGGTCCTGCTGCTCCTGCAGCTTATCGCTCTGAGTTTAACACAATCGAGTCAGGGAAAAGACAAAGAAAACTTTAGAAATGTCCATGGTTCTGTACGGTACCAAATGTCCTAAATACTGAGTCATAGCCAACCACGATGACAACCAATGAATGACTACTATAAGCTGCATCTGACCTGCTGCTTGTATTGCTCCATTGCGTCCTCCAGGGCTGATAAAAAGTCAGTGTTTTCTTTTTCCAACCTCTGGATCTGTGCTTGAAGCTGAGCAATACTATCCTCTTTCTCTCCATCTTTCTCAGATTCATGCTCATGATTCCACCTCTCCTCTGCAGCGTCTGGTCCCTGTGTAATAAATCACAGTTGTAGACACGTATACATAGTTGAGCACGCCTAAAAGTGAAATTAACTTCTGAGTATTTATTTGGGATACTGCTACAGAAGTACCTGGTTTCTTGCAGAAGGCCTTTCTTTCCTCCGTGCGACACTGTCTTCAGTGGAGCTGTTCTCGATGCCACTGTCTGGTCCAGAGGCAGTGGTTAGTCCACTTCTTTCCTCCTCTACAGAGCACAGCCACTCCTTCACTCTCAGACTCTGTTCTGCAGTCAGAGCCCCTTCGCTTTGGAGCTCCCGCAATAACCTGTGATATATCAGCAATATAACATTTTAAATAAGGATAAACATTAAACCTGTGAAAATGAAGTCTCCCATCAGAAAAGATGGAGTGATGCCAGTCACTACCTTTTAGACCTGAGGTATCCTGAATGAAAAGTGTTTATACCTTTATACTAGCAAGTTTATTGTTGACTACAAACAATGCAGTTTATCCAGTACTAATACACTGTAATAAAAATGAAAAGCAGACCCTGATTGTTTCTGATTTTTTTTAGGCTAAACGCACTTCACAGCACAAATACACTTGTACACATCACATTTAACTTGATTATTAACCTGTAAGCAGAGTCTGTGCAAGTCCTATAGTGGGCACTCTGAACTTGCAGTCTGCTGATCTCTCCTTCTCCAAGTCGAGGTCCCCTGTTTGGATCAGCGTGAGCAATGATGCGGGTCTCTGAGCGCTGACGATTTTCGAGGGCTCTGCGAAGGGCCTTGATTTGCTGTTCTAGGCCTTCTACACGATCCGGCTCACGTTTGCAGTTGACTGTAGCCCGGTTCTGAATGTTTCTGGCCCTCGTGGCATAGTTTAGTGTATTAAGGCTCTCGTCAAAGTCTGAGGAAGATGGGCTGATGCAGGCAATCATCAGTGTTTTGGAATTACCTCCCAAAGAATCCTTTAGGATCCTAGGTAAAATAAGTATAATACAAATTTAATTAACAAGCTGATATTTCACACCAAATTCTGTTAAAACAATTCTATGATGACATATCTTAGAAACCTGTACCTTGTAATCTTAGAATCTCTGTATGGTATGTGAGAGCCTTTCCTCTTAGGATCCCCCAGTGCCCCGATAACATTCCCCAGGGCCAGAAGACCACTGTTAATCTGGATGCTCTCCTTCAGCCTCTCTCCACTGTTACCCGTCCTCAAGATGCGCTCTGACCCTGCCAAGTCAACAAAGTGGAACTTGGAAGACAACATTTGTGGTCCAGCACTTGTAGCAGTCCCATAAAGGCGTGAACTTCCCCTTCGCTGGTCCATATACAAGGTAAAAATGGTGTGAGACCGACTGGAGTTTGGATTCATCTGGGTTGCACCAGTGTGCCTGGCAGTGTTTCCTGACTCCAGCAAACTCAACACTTCATCAAGACCTTCCACTTCGCATTCCTTTACACCACACAAAACTATAATGCCAGAAAGACAAATAGATAAAATGCAGACCAATACATAAAACAATTCAAAATAAGAGAAATGCTGCACAATGCTGTGTATTACAACCACAAATACTAGTTTTGAGACAGTCTATTCCATACCAATGTTGCCTTTATCCTCCCGGATGTTGATGTCCTTACTGGCAGTCTCCACCTCCAACAAGTCCTTGAACTCCTCTTTATAAACCTCCAGGTAGGAGACTCGGACAGAAAAGTCTGTGAGGTCATTTTCATCTAGCAGCTTAAAGACATCTGCAACAGCCCTGGGGATGATACCCTGCTCCTCGTCTCTAAAGGAACCTACAAACACAGAAAAACAACACACAAAATTGCATTTGGCTTCATACTATAACATTCACAACAAGAACACAGTTTAAACATTGTTTTGACATGTTGAGCTGATGTTTCTTATGGAATCTTATATTGTTCACTCTTGTTTTGTTCCATTTTCTGTTATCTGGTACTGTGTTGGGACCAACACCCAAATGCTAGACACACACTAAACAGAGCTGACAACTGAAATTGACAATGAAAGAAAAGTTAAATATCTTACAAATATTAGCTTCTCCAATGGTGTAAGTCTTCCCAGAGCCTGTCTGCCCATAGGCAAATACTGTAGCATTGAACCCCTGAAAGAATGCATCTATGAGTGGCTGGACAGACAGAGAATAAACCATCTCCTGACAGCAGGTTTCTTCGAACAGGAAGTCACAAAGAAAGTGTCGGTCATGCCCCAGTGTAACCCGACATAGTTCAGGGTCCACGGTGATGCAGCTTTCATGGCAGTGTAAAAGCTCTTTAGGCAGCAGCGGACGCACTCGAACAGCTACTTGCACTGCGGAATAATCCCCTCTGCCTTGGCCACTGGGCACTTTGGGAGACATTTCTGCAGCACTGCTGGAGCTCCTGTGTTGCTCTGTTATGGGTTGATCATCTCCGGGCCACTAGAGGGGACAGAAGTCATATGTCACAAAAGGTTTTTTTAAAACCACTTTAATTCTTCCAGCTGAATATTTGAACTCAATACTGAAACTAAAAGCTAAATGCATATTTCATGTAGGTATCTTTAACAATTTCCTTTTTTCGTTTCAATATTGTGTATTACCTATTTTATAATTGTTTGTTTCTGCATTAGAGGTAAAAGATTAAATCTAACTTTGTGTATATGGTACTGCAAATATCTTAAAAGATAAAAACACTCAAACACAACACACACAAACACAAAATACCAAATTTGAGATGCTGGTCTTGTTTTAGCTTTGCTTGGACTTAGTGTGTGGTATGTTGATTTAAAAAGCAAACTATTCTATGTATGCAGAAAGCTGGCAGATAGTAGTAGTGGAATAAAAAGTTGAGTACAAACATGGTGGCACGAAAATTCAAGTACAAGTAAGTCTACCTCAAATGTGTACTTATATGCGGTATTTGAGTACATGTACTTAGTTACTTTCCCTCACTGGCAGTCAAGGTCGTAAATGTTCATCAATCTCTGTTGTTTAGAAGAAAGCTGATTCACTTTAACATTTCCACACACAAACAGTAAGTTTATCGTGTTAAGTTAAAGTTACTGTCGCGTTACGTTTGATCCCGTTAGCAGCGTAACGTTGACGTTAGCTAGCTACAGGCAGCGTTTCACAATGCAGATGTTACTTCCGTTAGCTTGGTAACGTTATCTCTAAAAAAAAAGTCTGCACAAAAAAACTCACAGGCCGTTTTTTAAAGCATTTAGTACTAAAACGAGCAGCTGGATAGGTTACAGGCACTGGGCAATTTACGTCGCTCCTATCCCGGATAACTTTAGCTAATCCGAAGTTAGCTAGTTAGCAACAGTCGGAACGAAAAAAACCAAAACATGAGGATGAGGAGGCTGCAAATAGCTTTTTGGAAATGACAACGTTTCCACATTTGTCTGCAGAAAGCCGCTAACTTAAACAACAATCAACGGGTAAGTTCTCGTAATAACTAACAGGTAACATAACTCACTTTGAGAGTGGCACAAGTTTCACCCAGGGTTCGGGATAATACTGGAGCTTTTCTTTTTTTTGGGAGGATGGAAGTTGAGGGGCACCCAGGAGGAGGAGGAGGAGTCCGAAAGTCACGACCGAGCTTCGGGTTTGGTCTCTGGAAGCATCGTGGCTGAGAGCGACAGATACGTTTTATTCAGCCCCTGCAGACCTGCATGTTTGTGCAACTGTTTATAATGCATTTGGCTTTAGTGGCATATGATAATATAGATTTCCTACCCTTACAAACGATACAACAGTTTTATCGTACAAATAAATAGGGAAGGTGCTACTGTTCAGTACTGTAACCCTGAAATTTAAGCAACTAGTTCTACTAGAAGTACTACTAGGACAAATTTAGCAACTAGTAAAAAACAAACAAACAGACAGAAAGTAAAACACAGACTAATGAAATCACCAGTTTAACACTGGAGGATGTTAATAGCAAATGATAGGAAGTGGCTGTAATACTTCTGTTTCTCTTACACACACGCATGCAGGTACTCACCTCTGACAGCTGATTCACCTGTGTTTACATAGAGATAGAGATGGATTCCTGGATGCCATCTCACCTGTCTCACGGTGTGGTCACCATAAACATCAGTGTAATCAGTGCTATGCTTAAAAACAGGTGTTTAAATTGTATGTATTACACCAGTGTGTCAAATCTCACAAGCCCTGCAGGATGTAGAAGAACTTAAATCAATCATCACTTTGACCTTGTGTTTAGGCGTGCTCTGACACAAACACACATGTATACCTCTCACTTGATCTGAGGTTGAGTGAAACACTGTACCTGTGAATGTGGAAAGCCAAAAAGCCAATGCTCCATTAGGTCCTGGCTACAACGGTGTTCATTAAGGCTCCTGCAGGACTCTGCTATTGGTACATGAAGTTATACCATTGGGCTTCTTATGGTATAACTTCATTTAATTATTGGGACTATGGCCAGACAGACTCACATCTATAAAAAGTAAAGTCACTTATTTTTTTAGATAAATCATACTGATCAAGTATTTTCTAGTCTCGGGTGCCTTTCTGTGTGGTTCTCCCCGTGTGTGCGTGGGTTTCCTCCGTGTACTCTGGTTTCCTCCCACCTTCCAAAGACATGCATGTTAGATCCGTAGGTGTGAATGTGAGTGTGCTTGGTTCTTGTCTATGTGTTGGCCCTGTGATAGACTGGCAATTCGTCCAGAAGACAGTTGGGATATGCTCCAGCACCCACTGCGACCCGACTGCGGATGAAGATATTGGATGGATGCTAAAGAGATATCAAAACGCAGAACAAGACTGTGATGTAAACTTAGGGCCAACTATTAAGTACTGTAACATTTACTAGTAAACTTACGTGATTCTGATGATGATGTGTTAATCTAATAATTCAAACGAGAATTTCAGGATTTGTGTAATTTTGCTACAGTAACAGTCGCTGTTACAATGACAGATCAAATATGCTGAAGATTTTTTATTCCAAGGATACAAAAATAGGTAACTTTTGAGCTTTTGCTTGAGCTTGTGTCACAAGTCCCAAATGTCTGTGAGCAATTTCTCTAATACTCTCTTTAATGGCATCGACAGAGGTAGTAGAAGTACACAATCTCAATATCTTGAGAAAATACTTGACTGCGAATAGAAGTACCACTTTAAATGTCTGACTCAAGTTGAAGCACTAAGTGCATTGTCTGGAATCTATGTACAAAAGCACAGATACTCACTTCTCTGGCATCGATCTAAACTGAAATTTAATTAAAATGTTCTGGCACTGTTTTGAGTAAGTTTCATTCATGTGCATATTCAAAGAGAGAATGGCTTCAAAATAACGTTATTTCTAAAAATGTAATTTGAAAAACTATTCAAATTTGAAAAAAACAATTCTATTCAGAAACTGATCGTTTAGTTGAGAGCTAATGTTGAGACCATTTAAAAAAAGACAGTATTTATTGTTTCACATTTTTGCTAAAAACAAGGTCATCATTTGTCAGTAAAAAAAGAAAAATGACTCTGCAACCTAGTCATATGGAGCAAAACACCACAGAAGCTAAATGGTGGGAAGGCAATATAAAGGCTAAGCAGTGGGAAATGGGAAAAGTACTCAGATCAGAGACAGAGACACTTAGATGATGATGACTAGTTTATTTGTTTGAAAGCAATAATGACACTAACGCTTCCGGGGAAACTGGAATACTACCCTCATGGTTGTGTTCTCAGTGGTCAGCAGGGGGCAGTGTTACACTATAGCGTTCAAGTAAAAATGAGTGTAAGTAGGTTTTCATTTACAATGACTCATCAGAGACTCAGGTGTGACAATAAACATACTTATTAATGAAAAATTGAAGAAACTGAGCAGGGAAACACAAAAAGCGTCAGAATGTTATTGATGCAAGAGACGAACAGGTGCTTAATTTGTCATTAGAAAATGAGGTGCAGACTGCCAGCCTAATAGTCAAAAATGTTTAACTTCATTCAGGAAAAACTGGGTCCACTACATGTCTGTTATCGCTTCTTCCTCCACCTGTACACCCACTATGAATAGGTCTGTGGAGTTCTGTCTCCACTCCCCAGAGCAGTCCCAGTTACACTCTCCTTTGTTCCATTAAACTTTAGATGAGATCAGGGTATTTCCTTTCAACGGTTTTCAACCAGTGATAACCCAAGCTTCTGTCAAAAAAGAAGAGCGCGGTTTGTCTTATGACCATACCTTACAACCAGCCTGAGATTACGATACTGATTTCAGTTCTGTACAAACTGCCGACACTCATTAGGATGGTTTTCATCTGCACGGCTTGACTCTGCCACATTGGAGAGATCTGTAGAGAAAAACTGCTGGAGCTGGAGGAGTGGGTACTGAAGGACGTGAAAAGGGATGTATTTCAATAATGGAGAGAATGGGAAGAAAGGAGATGACAGCGAGGTGAATAAAACAAATGAACAGAGTAGAGAAAACCTCAGATTCCAGGCCAGGTGGTCTCACAAGCTGACTTTGTTACAGCTCAGTTCATGTAAAATCCTGTGGTTCATTAGTCTGGTCCTATAGCCCAAGAGGAGAAGAGGCAAAATGTAGAAAGAGCCGATTGTTGGTCAGTGGGGAAGGATTTTATTTGGGTGCTAGAATGGGAACTATTGGTAAGACAGGAAGAGAAAAGCCTGGGTGAACATTTAATGCTGAATCATCACCTTTTGTGGATCCCCGAGGGACAGACATAAGGGTGACCTCCCATTAAACAAACCTTTCGCTCATTCATCCATTTAGAGGAGATAAAGAGACAGAGGGACACCAGTCACAGATATATTCTGCTGCGGTAATAAAGACAGCAGTTTTTAATTCTGCCTGCACCCCTCAGCCAACGACTGGCTGGTTAGTGTGAATCGCCTTCTATTCAGCCACCTCCTTTCAGCCATCACTCTCTGTCTGCCTCCCTATCTCTAGGAATCTTTTTTCTTCACTCACTGTGCAATCTTGTTATAGGATCCTGTTGCTAAACCCCCCCCCGCCCCTTCAGTCGTGTCACCAGCGAGTCTCAGCCACAGATCTATGGAGCCCCTTCTGCAACTAAAGACATTCTGTTTGTCTCCAGTGAACCTACACATTGCCTCACTTTTCCACCAGAGGGTAGATAGATGGCTGATGCAGCACAGAGGTGGCAAATTTCATCACACTTCTTAAAGGCTCCACAATCTTTCACTGCACAGTCTCTCTACATACACACCACCTCCTGAAAGGAAAACGATCAGCATACATCACCGGCCAAGTGCATATGACATGTGATATTTTTCTGTGTAGTTTTGCAGATTTAAAAGTTTAAGTTATTCAAGCAGTGTAGGAATACAATGGCTCTTTTCAGAAGCCAGTGTGCTGAACAGCACTACTCTGTGCTGCAAGACCTGAAGTGTTTCTCCAACAACCAGGGCTCATATATATCCTTGATTACTGTATGTATACTATATATATGAATATATATATATATGTCAGACTTACCACACATTTCAGGGCAGAGAGTACTGATATTGTAAACATTCAAACTTTACATACATTAGAAAGTAAGGGACAAAGGTTTGTGGGGTTTTACGGTTTTAATGATTGTATTGGAGACAAGCGTACTATAGTTGTAGTGCGGCAAGAATGTAAATAAAGTGTGATAGTAAAAGGATTACAAAATCTTCACACATTGTGATTACATGTGTAGTATTCATAACACAAATTATACAAATGTCAGCACAGCAGTACTGACATTTACAGAAATAACCCTTTCTTCCAGTGTGGACTGGTCTTGTATTTTCCAGCTCATCTTGTCCTTTAAGTGCCCTTCAGTTGGTCTCTTTATGCTGCATTATCTCATTTGGCTTTTATGTCTCCTATACATGCTTCTTTTTTATTCCATAAAAACTCAAACATATACCACAGCTTAGTACCACTGTCCTTGAAGCAACCATTTCCTTAAACCTTTATTTTAAGCAGCTGTGCTAAACAGGTATTGTTCCCCAATCTCTTAAGAGACAACAAAATGGTTCATGCTTACCTTACTATAATCTTGGGACCTGGCTGCAGCAAAACATGACACGACAAAGTCCTTAGCTAAACCCAAACCGGTTTGGTCTTTATGTTCTAACCATTCTTTTTCTAGAAATCATACTGGGAAACAAACATGGTGACTTTGGTGATGTACCTTGCAAGCTGGACTCGCCTCTCCAGCTCGCTCATCTCCACCTCTGCCTCCAGAGTTGCAGGGCCGTGCACAGGGCTCACGAGCATCAGCTGGCCTGTCAGCCGGTCTGAACGTTGAACTGTGAAGTGGCTCCGGGCTAGCCTTCCCCCCAGCAGGGAGAAGCGGAGTGTGTCACCCATGGGACGCAATGCCGAGACTCTGAACATCACACGAGGAGCCGACAGGTTGGACACGACAGCTAGGTAATGGTAGGAGAAGGAGTTTGGGGCCTGAGAACACAACTTGTTGTCAACAGGACAGGGGTTACGTTCACAGCGCCTGAAACAAAGAAAAACAACAGGAGAAGACTATTTAAGAAAGAGGAAACAATGTTTGGTCTACAGATGACTGGACTGTAACAATGTCTTATTTGTACAGTGGGAAATGAACATGGGTTAAAAAATGAGAATAATACTCACATAGGTGACGTCTTGACATATGTAGCATTTGGTATTTTGGGGCAGTCCACACGGACACACTGAAAGCCGCTATAGGTATTAATGCACATCTGTTCCTTTGTGCAGTTGTTTTGTCTAGTGGCACACTCATCGACGTCTGTAAAAGAAATCAATATATTTAGGAATTTATTCCAACAGAAATAATGAGCTGTCATTCATACAGTCACAGATTTCAACTTCTGTGAAGTGGAGACTTTTATTTGCATTGTTGCCTCACAGAAATTATTCTATTCATTATGCATCGAATACTTTTTATTTAAGTTTTCACCTTTGCAGCTGCGTCCATCACGGGTCACATTGTATCCAGCAGGACAGGAGCAGCGATAGCCTCCGGGCGTGTTAACACAAGAGTGCAAACACAGTCTTCCAGCCTGGCCATTGTGGAATAACTCACATTCATCTATATCTGAAATGAACAGCACACACACACACAGTTAACACCCTATATGGAAACAAAAAGGATACAGCAAATGTGTATATCTGTTTAGTGACAGGGCAGGTACCGGTGCACGTGCTGCTGTCCCTGCCAGAGATGGTGTATCCTGGCTCACAGGTGCAGTGGGTGGTGCCCTGCACTATAGAGCAACGTGATGGACGAACAAAGGGTCCAGTGGTAGCAGCTGGCAAGGTAGTAGCAGCAGCAGTGTTGACTGTGGAAGCGGCAGAAGAGGTGTTTGCCATGGTGACAAAGACTGAATGAGGAAGACAGATTAGAAATAAACAGTTGTAGACTCCGTTTCATATTCAGTGAAGTCACTTTGTCTGTGCCCCTAGGTTCAGCAGGCAGTGTCAGTCAGAATTAAAAGATGAGTTAATTATATTGCATGTAGAAGATGGTCTGCATCAGCAGTGGCAACACACAGTAAAAGTCCAAAGTCTGGTTATTTGATAGAGCCCAAAAGGACTTTTTTCACTCCGTGAAATTATTTGGAGACAGGCACAAAAACATTTAATCAACCAGCACCTCACATATTACATTTATCATAAATGCCAACATTTTTCAGACCTTTCAGAAAAACAGTACAGGCAGTCATTCAGTGTTTACTCACCTACTGACATCCCAAACTCTGTGAGCTGGTACTTACTTAAAATCTCACTTTAACATGAGTTCACGAAGATGCCTCCAAATCAAACACTATATCTTTCTTATAATGTATATTTGTTAAGTCAAAATTAACATTTATAATGTTGTCTCACTGAGGCTTAATCTAGTTACACAGATGACAATAAATGTTATTTAATTTTAATTAAAGCTGTTTATGATGTAACTAGAAATAATACAATATGCTTGAGAAATTTTAATCCTAAATCAAATGTATCGATCAGAGAACCAGACACCGACAAGTTTAGCTGTCTAAAATCATCCACAGGTGGGCCTGTGTCTATCAGGTACTCAGCAACAAACCAACAAATATTTTATTAGTGCTGAAATATTAAATCAATAGAGAACAAAACTATGTGGCTTCCAGAGATTCGTTGTCTTGGTGCACAAACCTCACTAGCCACTTAATCAGCAGCATTTTGGACTTTAGGCTGGAATTCAATAAAGCTCAGTCTGTGGTATGTAGCACTGGCTTATACTAGCAAGCCAAACCACTGGTCACTGTAATCTCCTTCAGGAGACGGATATCGGAGGATTAGCCTCCTATTAGATCTACTTTATAAAGATGTGCTGCACATCAAGCATCTTAAAAATGAATTTGTCTTCTACAGGTACCAATATCAAAAGACGCAGGGACATTTTGTTCAAACCGAGGAGATGGACTTGTTATCTGAATATCAGCAACAGTAAAATTGTGAAAGACATCTCTCTCTAGCGAGGTCTGATTATGGTGTGTATTATACCTACATGTTGGCACTGGGCTCTGACAAGTAGTTCCAGCCCAGCCTTTAGCACAGACACAAGAGAACTGGTTCACCTCATTCATACATGTCCCACCATTCAGGCACGGGGAGGATGCACACTCATTGATGTCTGAGGGGAAAGACAGAAGGGAGGGTTATATAAGAAAACACCGGTGCTATATTTAAATCTGCCAGGGACGGAGGGACATATGCAGCTGAATATCTTTGATACTTGAAGATTTAGAGAATATGGCATCGTGGTGAATATGCTCTATGTGCTGGAAGGTGAATAATGACAGCGTGGGGCCGTTCACATCTAGCTGAGGTGCAGCTAAAGTGTTGACAATGCCCTGTCAGCAGACAGTAAAGTTGCAATATCGCATGACACAGCATTCAATAACCTCTCTGGACAACTATCAACGTAAATAACGAGGAAATATGATCACAGGTCACTTGTGAAATGTATCTCAACATAAAAAATGCTGTGACATGCATGACGCAAAGAAGATGAATGGAAATAGGGAGCCACGAAAGGGGAGGTTACAAAGAGGATGATGACACGGTTGTAAAATTGATCAGTGGGACAGATAACAGGATGAGTGATGGTCAAGGTGAACGAGGAAAAACACTGCTGGGAGGAGGAGGTGAGGCAGTGGGGAATATCGCCATCACAGTGACGCCAGATAGGAACAGATCTGTGCTGGATTCTCACCTCGGCAGGTCGACTGCTGGCCGCTCCAGGTCAGGCTTTCCTGACAAATCCTGCTCTCTGATCCCACCAGCTCAAAGCCGGGGTCACACAGAAAGTGAACCTCATGGCCCATGCTGTGTGACCTGCCAAGTTTCCTTCCATTCATGGGTACATCCAGTTTTGTGCATGTATCTGTTGTAAAATTAAAGAACTTGCATATTATATATATTTTAATCTCTAGCATTTTTCAAGAGGTCACTGCTCGGTGCTCACTGTTGATGCTTTTTGTTGCCTGCTTCAATGTATTGCTTTGCAAAAGGTTTATTTTCTTCTTCAGGTTGTGGAGACTCTGCAAAAATGAGGCCTCATGGGCTGAGAGAAGCTTCTGGACCTGCTTCAGAGAACCCTGTATTTCCTGTCTACTGGTACATTCCTGAAAAGGAACAAGACAAATACAAACAAAAAAAATACAAATTCCATAAGGGTTTTGAATTATATTTAATAACATCTTGGAAAGTCCACGTGTTGAAGTGTATCTTGGTATAATACCACGTTACATCTTTCACTCTTTCTGTTCGGGACATTCACCATTCAGTAAATAGTGTTATTTGCTATTCCAAGCATATTTCTTAGAGGTTATATAAAAAAGCAACGCTGTTTTTGATGAATTCGAGAGTACAGAAAAGCTTCTTCTCTGGCTCAGGAAAGTTAAAAATAAATATTTGTCAACCTGTGAAAAGACCACAGCACCACAAGCTTGTGATGTCATTGATGCATTAACTTGAGAACTAAGTTTCCATTCATTCCCAGACTCAAAAACAGACTACAAAACATGTCCAGTTGTAACCACACAGTCATCCTTTTTATCATATCAAATCATAATTTTTTATAGTCAAAATGTTCTAGGAAGAAAAATGTGCTCTCCTGAACTCCTACTTTAGCTGATGTAGTGTTTTGGATTTAAATGCTCTGAGCATAAACCTCACCCATGTCACAACCTTTCTTTCTATTGGCTGAAAGGGTCGGTGACTTGTTCTATGTCCGTGATCTATCCCTGCCTCATTACTCTCATTCATTCAACTTTCTACTCTGTCCATTCCAGACAACAAATTAGTGTTTTCTTGCAGGTGGCGTTATGTAAGAAAAGTCAATATTTGTTGAAAAGACCTTTCTGATTTGGACAGAACTGGCATTTGGCAAATCTTTAGTCAGTCTGGGGGTTGCTGGTGTTTATAGTGTAGTTGTCAAAGGCCTCTTTCTGCCTGTGCTAAGCAGCACCTCGCATAACCGTGTGACGTTCCCACAGTGTGTAAAAGACACGCAGTCACAGAGTTCAGGATTACAGTAGAGTTCTATTAGATATAATCTGATATGTTAATTGTGTCATAACTATGAAATGCAACTTTGAAAAACATACTCTTAACCATGCACATGTGCCGGCCTAATGAGTCCTTTTCAGACAAATGTTACTTTTATCATTCAGCGGATTGTGAGTTAAACACAGACTTATGTATATAGATCTAGATATGCGAACTTTTCATAAACCAGAGCCTCTGGGGTCTTGGAGCTTGGGTGACTATGGTTTGCTCTGTTAAAACGTTCTCTGTGACGGCAAGCAAGGACATTCATAGCAGGACCATAGAATACGAGATTTTCTTTGCATTTCAAGTCATCTCTGGTATTTATTAAGAAGCTTAAAGCCAACGGTTTAATTCAATACAGACAATAGAGCTTTATTTGCAAACGTGTCAACATTTTAAAGTTATTTTACTGAATTTATGTCACATAAGCTAAAGCAGCTCAGTGAGACTTTAATTTATTAATTCACTAATCAGACAAAAACATTGTGTTGCACTTACCTGTCCGAACGAAGAAGGAAGGGAACAGAAACCTATCAAGGTCATGACAAATGCAATGAATGCAAACATGTTTCCACTATCCAGCGCACAAAGATTAGTCCTCCAATGTGGTGCAGGCAGTGTGAACTTTGAGCGTGCAGCTTTCAGTGTGTGCAGGGGAGTCCAGGTGAAGAGAGAGACCACAGCTGGCAGAGGCAAAGCTGCTAAAGTGAACCTCTGCAAAATGCAGGGTTTACTTTCCATGAACCAATCAGCAGAGGAGACTTAAAGAAAAAATGTGACCACATTGTTATTCTTTCATTTAAGTTGGAGTGCACATCCTCCCTGGTCAAGTTTATATAGAAATGAATGTGGACCATTGTAGCACCATGAGACATCAGTCTGTGGGACACACACACACACGCACGCAGCGCTTTGACTGCTTTGTGTGCATTGCAAAATGCAAACAGAAGTGTACTACCACCAAAATTCAAAACACAAGATTAGAGTCTGCTGTACCCTTGTCTAACACTGTTTGTTCATCACCATATCACAAGTTAATATAGATGAGAAACAACATAACATCATATATAATTTACAGAAAACATTTTCCTAAGATGAATGGTTGGTGATAATAGATACTAGTTTATATTTCGTCTTTATATGTTGTTATTGCAGCATTATAACACTGATGATTTACAGCTAAGACAGCTAATTTACTGACTTTAAGCCAGCGACTACGAGAAACAGTCCTGAAAACCTCACTATTGCTGCTACTTCACTCATAGTTGACAGTATGAAGCAACAGTCGTCTCTGTCTGTGGTGGATTATCATAAAACAATGAGCAGATTTGAAGCTGCTAATGAGACATGTTGTCAGGTAGTCATGTTGCATCTGTCCTGGTTGAGTGTTCCTGCAAAGTAAGTAGTATATTGTGCTCAAATTACCCTCCTAACCTTTCATCGTGTAGATAGTTTGTGCTGCCAGCATCACTGTTGTTCAAAGACTAATGAGCAAGCGGAGACTTTTGAGTTCTGCTTTGAGCTCCACGAA
The DNA here is from genome assembly GCA_032359275.1 of Microctenopoma steveboyesi. Classification (NCBI taxonomy): domain Eukaryota; kingdom Metazoa; phylum Chordata; class Actinopteri; order Anabantiformes; family Anabantidae; genus Microctenopoma; species Microctenopoma steveboyesi. The sequence continues at coordinate 5,031,244 of JAUMHF010000017.1, read as the reverse complement.
GATGGTTACAGAGGTTCCTTTAGTTGCTGGATTGACCTGAGAAATCATCTTAGTGAGTCGCCACGTCGTACCGAGCCTAGACCAGACCGTGTGTGCACAGCTGTCATTTGGCTCAGCAGGGTCAGACAGTCCCTTACTGATGCAGCGAAATCAAAGAGATAAGAAATAACTGGGGACTGAATTCTCAGTGCAAAATACACTGAGCCCGCTGGGAAGAGAAATGGGTCTTTTGTGTTGCACTGCAGCCGTCCTCAGACACTGAATCATCCCACAATGTGATTCACAGTTCTGGAATCATAAAGGAAACATGTCTCTATTTCTAAATAGACACCCAGTCAGCTCCATCCTGTAGCTTTCCACACTTGGGCTCATGTATTGTTATTTTCTTTGCATGACTTAATCTTATGTTTCCTCCTGTTCCAATACATTGTATTATCTACAAAAAACTACAAACAATATGAAATGTATCTTATGTGACTCCTTTTCTCTCCTCAGTAATAAGGTCTCATCTTCAGTGATTCATGCCAATGGTCATTCGCTCAAAGCAAACTTCTCAGAAAACAAACAGTAATGTACATTCATGCTCAACCATGCATCACATGAACCTCTCTTTTTGAGACTAAGACTAGGAAATGATGATAGAGATGAATAAGCTGTGTGTTTAGTCCTTTGTGACTGACTGGAGCCGGTGAAATACCTGCTGTTCGTGGTGTGAATTAGTAGAAAGTGTACAGAAAGAACATGTTTCATTAAATAATAGGAAATATAAAAACTAATGTAAATGTTTCTTTGATTCAGTGGACTTTCAGGTTTTCTATTGTTCTGACAGTTTACCATATTTTGTCTTTTTGCTCTGAGGTATTTCAACCTGCCTTCAGTTTTTCTCCTATGCAGAGATCAGCCTGCACGTCTCTCATCCTCAGCACCGTGTGGGGATGTGCTCCTCCTGCATGTTTGCATCGACTGTGAGGGGAACAACTTTGAGCACAAGTTGTAAAAACGAGAAACACTAAAAATGTTTTTTTAGCACGAGCTAAAACGATCAAACCTATTTCAAAGCTAATCAAGAGTCTGGACCCTGTGAATGGAGGCATGTGCTCAGAGCTGGTGACCGGGGTGAAGGGAGGGAGGAGAGGGGCGCAGGTGGCCGCTGCATTCGGAGACACTTCACCATGGAGCCTTTACGCACCCCCCAGCTGTTGGGTCTGCTCGTGTTTCTGTCTCTCCTGTCCCCGTGTTTTCACGCGAAGCGGATCCTCCCGAACACACCGGACCAGCGGAACCCGCCCAACACAGGTAAACACATTTCAGGTTGCGCACGAGTCAGGTGGCCACGAGGGACAGCAGTGATGGACGAACTAGTTAGGTCATAAAAGTTAGTCGTTTTAAACACTGTTTTAATTGTTGCTGGATGTTTTTATCCGTACGTTGGCAATCAGGTGGAAATCCTTTAAGCTGCAGACTCAGCTGCGCATTTTTAGCTTTTCACATCCATCTGGCAAAGCACCAGGAGCCCAACTTCTCTCAGTGCCTGCTGTGCTACAGCAGTGTGGCATCAGCTTAACTAATGTCGATTTTGGTGGCATGTTGCCACATGGCAAATTTATGAACTCACCACTGGGGAGCTGAACCCGTCCTCTTCTCCAAACAAACTCAAATATTGTAAGTAACTTTATGTAAAGTAAGAACATTTTGCAAATGCCCTTCCAATGATGTTTTAAGTATTTTGTACGACCTTCGAGAGTAAATATTACAGGGAAAGTAAATTATAATGTACAGGCCTAAATCCTCCCCAGTCTCCAAATGGCACGTGAGTGTTTTTAAAAGTGAATTTCTTTTTTTTCCTCCAGTACATGACAAAAAAAAGAAATAAAATCAGGCCTGATTATTTACAGTTGCTGAAAAGGATGAAAGAGCCAAGTAAGATGTGATGGTCATTCTAATCCTTTGCCTTCCTTTTTTATTTTTAAGTTAGGTAAGTAAGGATTGTGTCACTCAGTGTAGGTGTACTGGATTTACTGCTGCAGTGAAAAAACTAGATGCAGTTCATCGTTGGTTTGAGTCTTTTTTGGAAAATAGCCGGCCTTATCCTTTAACCTAAAAGACCCTTGAGTGAAAGAGTAACAGACTGAATCCGGCGATGCTCCACCTTTAAACGCACAGCTTCCCTGACATATACTCAGACATCCTACCAACACATTTGCATTGTGTTGCCACAGCAACGACAGTGGAGGCACTGTATATTAAATGAGTGTTTCTGTTTTCTTCCAGGGCTTGGGGTGAAGGACCACTCACAGATTGTTGCTCAGCACAATAGATTGCGCAGCAGGGTCAAACCCATGGCAGCTAACATGCAAAAAATGGTTTGTGGCACCTATTGTCTGTCTCTTATGTGTGTGCGTGAATGGCAACAGTGCCAAATTCAATGTGAACTGTAATGTAAGTATAGGTCAGCGCAACATTATCCGTTTGTTAGCAGTCTGTTCTCATTAAAAACTGGAGGGAGTACATAGTTGTTACTGCTGACACTCACACTGGCTTAGTTTGGTTGTGCAGCTCACATTTTCTTCTTTACAACAATTACTAGCTCGATAGCACCATATACATCGAACTAAAGAACCGTCTTTCTCTCTGCTATAGTGGAATATGTTTGTTCACATGTTGTAAACTTCACTGTGTGCTTCTAAGTTTTAACAAGCTTTTAACTGTCAACACAAACGGAGAGAAAAGCAATAATTATAACAAGGGCAGTGTCAGTAATTACCAGACATGTCTGGTGTGGAAAACCCTGTGGATCACGAGCAAACAGCTCTGCGGGTTTGCTGCACCAACATGAGAACAACAGTCCAGAAACTTGGTCTAGAGTTTTTGCTTTTACTGTTTTAAGGATGTTTTCATCCTCATTTCAGTACAGGCAAAACATGAAAGGAAACTAAATGGGCTACTTAGCTCTCAAGGCAGGTAGTAGCAATAATAGAGAACAATAAAACAATCAAGGGCAACGGAAAAATTAGGAAATCATTTGTGGCTGACTGCTGCAACAAGTAGCAAGATTGCACAAAGGTACTGTCTCTGTAGACTTACAATGCTCTTTATTTCACCAAAAGTAATCTTTCCTTTTTTCAAAAAGTAAAAATCACTAAATAATGACATTGATAACAGAGGATTTTACTGGAGCTCTCTCTGTCTGTTGTGCTGAAATGACCTGGTACAGTGATGTCACCATGCTGCAGGCAGACTGATAGTGTGGACGATTCGAGCAAAGTTAAAATCAATTAATCTTACACAATGAAATTCAATTACAATTAATGTAATATCTAGTTGAATAAGGATACACCCACGCAACATTTTCACTTCTTAGTGTCACTAACACATATTAATACGGCACACAAAATCATACGTTTGGCACAGTGCAAAAACAAAAAAAACATTTTAAGGGTCATGGTAAGACTTTAATGAACGTGCAGCAATTCTTAATATTAATTTTCCACTCAGGTTTTTCGAGTAGCGCTTTTCAAAAATCAGCCCAGCTAAATCCCCTCCCTATCTTATTCCATCTATTGCTTTGCTGTACAGTACTTATCTACACAACTGTCTTGTCTGTGTGTGATTATGACCAAAAGGTAATGACGGATTACGAAACGCGCAATTCACTAGATATCCTCTGGGCCTAATAGGAGATTTATGCCAGGGCAAACTGCCACTTTGTCATAGATTACGTCCTCAAAGCCACCCGTGCAGACTGAGCCCCTTTCTTCGACTGCTCTTCAGCCTCAGAGAACTGTTCTCAGCTGATAAGGCCGTAATGAGAAAAAGAAGATGTGTATAATCGCTTTGCATTCACAACTTTGGTATTACAGGTAATTTCTCATTGAAAACCCTCAGAGGAAGCTTTGCAGAGCTGAAGAGGCATATTAAAGAGCTTTACTGATAAAAGTTAAAAGGCTCAAGGCTCCAGCTGTGTTTGTGAATAAGGTTTTTTTCACACAGAAATGAAGCAGTGTGCATTGTGTTGAGATTGTGTCGACGTGATTATAATACATTCCTTTAGGCTTTGCTTTCAGGATGAGATAAAATACCAATATTTTAGGAATAAATGATGCGCCTCCTTCACCCTGAGCTCTTGAGGCTAAGACGTATTATGAGGTCACGCCGTCACTCTCAGAAGCAGAAATTGAAGTTCGGCATTTAGCTTTGATACAGTGTGCTACGTATGACCCGCGTGTGAGATTTGATCTTATTACTCTCTCTCAGAAGTTTCCAATTTTATTATAGTCAGAAGCTTAATTAATTAATTAATTTTTCATTCATTACTAGCGTAGATGGGTCCAGAGGATAAACACACGTGTCCTTAATGCTCTTAGTGAGACATTCAACCCCACAGCTTATACAACGTGACATGCTTATAATGAAACGTCTTCAATGAAATATTGCCCGGTGACCTTCTACCACTATGTTGGCATCAAAGTGTGAGCCTTTGACTTTGGCTGCCAGACATCACAGAGGAGAGTGAACACTGGCGCCCCCGCCCCTCAGCCTTTCTACATCACACATCTGAGCCATACCTTTGATCTGATCTCTAACCACGGAGAAAACAGGATAGACATCACTTGTTATTTTTAGGTAAATGCCCAGTTCTTATTACTGTGCCTTCAGTCTGTTACAGTGTTTTGGAGGAGTTGAGTTGAGTACCCCTATCAGAGATGCAAAACATTACTGAATTAGTAATGCAGAAACAATAATCATGTAAAAATGCGTTATTTTTAAATGATTTAAAGCTTTGTGTGTGTTGTGTCCAATGAACAAAATAATCAATTATAATTTGAACCAGAGCAAATACTGTAAAAAGCCAACCCTAAAACTAAATAAGCAAAAAAAGAACCTTCTTAATAACCATTAGGAACTATCTTCATCACAAGAGATTTACTTCCAGCTCGTCTTAATACAAAGTACTAAATGGCCTTCAAAACTTTTTCTGTTTATGACAACACACACACGTACATATGTGCCATAGTTTCAGCGTGTAACAGTATTTGCAGGTTCTACTGTATTTGCTTAAATTAGCAGACATATAGCCATTTAACGAAAATGATGCTATCGTTCATCCATAGGAATGGGATGAGAAGTTGACCTTACTGGCGAAGGACATAGCAGCTTCCTGTCACACAGACAGCTCCTCTCAACACCCCTCGACTTTCAGTCACATTGGCTGGAACACACACCTCTCTGCTTATGGCACGGCATCGTTTTATGACGTCATTGACTCTTGGTTTGAAGAGGGAAAAGATTTTCTCTATGCAAGAGGGCAGTGTGAAGAGAATTCCTCATGTCAACACTACACCCAGGTATTCATATTCAAATTAATTATAGGGGCATACACAATAAAACACAGAAACACCTTATACACATTAGTGCCTGTATTTTTCTTTTTAGAAGCGCTGATGTAATCTGCTTAATTACTCTGTTGTTTCTGTAGCTGGTGTGGGCCTCTTCGAGTCACGTGGGCTGTGCCAGTGGGATGTGTCAGAAAGAAGGAGAACTTTGGGAGATATTTGTCTGTGCATATTACCCTGGGTAAACAAATACATACTTCTTTACCCAAAGATGAAACACCATTATTCATTATTATTGCATAGAGATCTTTTTTAGAGATAGGACCCACGTTTACTTTATTCACCAAGATACACCATATCAGTACTGTTTCCTGTTCACATAAAAGAAAAGATGATTGAACATGAAAATATGTGGTTATTGCAAAAACAAGCCCCAGTTCTTGATAGTGTTTGGACATTATATGAACATTAAGATGCTTTTAGTCCACCTGCCACCACTCTAGATCTAATCACAATGTGTCTGTGGATTTATGTGTTCTGCACTAGATACTGTACAGTGTTTGTGTTGCTGCAGGGGTAACTGGGAGGTGAATGGTTGGCTGGTGACGCCCTATAAATCGGGTCTATACTGCTCCCTCTGTACCTCCTCTATGTCTGGCTGTTTCCGACTGTGGGACTATGTAGGTGGATTGTGTGGTAAGACATTATATATAAAATGAGTAAAATCTTTCAAAGGGGCATTCCACAAAAATGAAACATAAAACCTTGAAATATAAGTGTGTTTAATGCTTTATTTCTGAAGGATAAAACTGGAATTTTTAATTTTCTACCACTAGTAACTGTTGTTCCTCAAGGCCAATTTTGTGTGCCTATAATCAATGTCGTGTCTTACTGTTGTTAGTAATGAGAATTAATTCAGGTTTTGCTGGTAATTTGAAATGTATTTTGTGTGATGTGTGTCAGAGATTCCAAGGAACCCGTGCCGTATGAGCTGTGGTCAACACGGCCAGCTCAACATCACATCCTGCAAGTGCGAGTGTGTCCCAGGCTACACCGGACACTTCTGCCAGGGTACCAGCCATTAACATCAAGTGTAGTAGCATCAAGATAGTAAACAGGCCTCAGGCAATGTGTCCGTTCCTTAGCATTTTGTATACATAAGCAGATATGTGGGTTTCTATTTTTCAGTGCGGTGCAGTGTGCAGTGTATACACGGCCGTTTCAAAGAAGAAGAATGCTCTTGCAGGTGTGACGTTGGCTATGGTGGTGCTGAGTGTGCAGGTGAAAGCAGTCAGTCATTTCTGTCTTTGTGTTTACAGCAATTTATACTCAGAGACACAAAGTGGCTTTGAAAGTGAAAAGCACACATACACGTTCTGACTATATGAATGTGGTTGCTGCACGTTTCTCTATTTATCTTAGGGATGCTGAGTTTGGTGTCGCAGTGTCAAAGACCATACGTCATACGTACATATGGGAGAGCTGCATAGTTTTTTATTACTTAGTTTAAGTTGTTTCTGTATCATTATTGTTTATTTTCAACTGATATTTGTTGACTTGTGTCCAAACAGAGAAGGTGCAGTTTCCCTTCCACAGCTGTGATGTAACGATAGATGGAGATTGCTTTGTGGTGTCCTCGGAAGCTGACAGCTACTATGGAGCCAAAAGTCACTGCCAGGTGAGAGACAGGCGTGTGTCGCCCACTGTGATAGTGAGAGACATTCTGTGGCTATAGTTTTTAATCGTGCATTTCGTTTTATAAAATATGCCCTCAGCGTGGCCTTCACTTTGTTTAAACCACCAGGATCGAGGAGGTATTCTAGCTCAGATACACAACCAGAAGGTTCAGGACATCCTGTCTTTTTATCTCAGACAACTGGAGACAAGCAATGAGGTCCCCGACACTGACTTTGAAACACGAAACTTTTGGATTGGTAAAAATATCATAATGTTCTTTGAAATTGTCCTTTAAATCTACTTAATTAGATTGCAGAGTCTTCCGTCATTTGGACCATATGCACTAGCAGCTGGAGATGGTGCTCAGATGAAACAGCAATGTTTTTGCTCTACAGGTTTGACGTATAAGCCTTTGAAAGACTCATTTCGCTGGGACACAGGAGAGATCCCTAGATTCAACAGCTTTGCCTTTGGGCAACCTGACAACCAAGGGTAAGAGATTCATTTACAAACAGACATTAGCTACTGCAGAGTACATCATAAACAGAGATGACTGAGTGCAATGGAGCTAAATAAACAAAACAAAACACATATCACTTCAAAAGAAGCAAATGTGTTTTTAAGTGGCAGCTTCTGGCTCTTTTAAAGTCTATATTAGATTTTTAATATGTATGAGTTTCAGATTACTGCACGATAATTTGTTATTTGTATTTTAAATAAACTGCTGCATTTAAATAGAATTAAAACTGATATTACTGAATATGTTTCTGTAAAAGAAAACAAAAAAAAAAATAAAACAAGAGGTTGGCCATTTCTTGAGTGTTCATTCTGTGTGTCTAATTCGTTCGTGGATTGATTCTTTTTTTAACACAGTGTTAAAATTGTT
>JAUMHF010000017.1:4985675-5010102 GCA_032359275.1 Microctenopoma steveboyesi | reverse complement strand
CCGGCTGGCTTGGGAACGCCTTGGGGTCCCCCCAGGTGAGCTGGAGGAGGTGGCCGGGGATAGGGAGGTCTGGGTTTGCCTACTTAGGCTACTGCCCCCGCGCACCGACCCCGGACCAAGCGGAAGATAATGGATGGATGGATGGATATATACCTCAGTGTTGCTTTCCGGTATGGAAAATAAAAGCATATGCAGATAAATATGATGTGAACAGCCTAAGAAGGTAATTTACAGTACATCTGATTTACACTTATGTAAATATCTGTTACCTTGGGCGGTCATGCTTTGAGCTATTCTGCAAAGCACAAACTGGAGCTAATGTCAGCTGCAGGGCAGATGATGCTCCTCTCATCCCACTTGAACACATAGATGACTTAATGGCTGTTTCTGTTCATTTTCTCTGAACTACAGCTGACACTTAACTGATAATTACAGAATATTATAGTTATTTGTCTTTCCTCCCTCTCTCTCTGCTCTCTCTGTATGTGTTTAAGGGCACACGAAGGCCAGTCAAGCCTTGTTTTCCACTTAGCTCATGTAGCAACATTATGCAAGCAAATGGTCTAATGATACATTTTCCCTCTTTGTTGTGAATGATTACCCACCAAGTTCAATTTAGAGTCAGAGGTAAATGTTTTGGGGTCATTCGGGGATTTTATATGCAACGAGGGCCCATTTTGTAAGGAAATAAAAGTACATGTGTGTTTACGGTGTATAAGTGGTGTTACAGTGTTTGGTGGGGTCAACAACAGATGCATCAAATTGATGTAAAGAAAATATGCAGAGGGGTGTTAAAGAGCACAAAGTACACACAAGCGGACTAGATGATATTTGAGGGCGGCAGGACTCTGGTTGTGAAATCTGGGGTGGGGGTGGGGGGCAAAAATAAAAGGTAAAGCCGCCTGTTTTTTAATACTGAGGGCAAACATGGTGGGTGTTCAGAGAGAAGCAGGAACCTTAAATTTATCAGTTTATCAATATTAAGAAAAATAAAAATCTTTATTGTTAAAGTTTTCTGAGTGATTAGAAACGTTTCACAATAATTTTTGGTAAATCTCTGATATTGAAAAGCAGTAAATGACTACTGAGCTGTATCAGAAGCTCGGGTTAGTTTGTTGGTGAATAAAACACGGTGATGTAGCATTAAGATCCAAAAGTCAACTGCTTCACAGTAAATTGCTAATGAATATGAATATGCACCCATTATTTCAAATAAGTGTTCCTCTTTGCTTAAATGTGTTATGTACATCGATCACATCCTCCAGGACTAGGATTCGTTAATTTGCAGAAAGTTCATGAATGAAGCGAGTTACAAATTTAAAAAATAAAACAGATAAAGGAATCGAAAAATCGACATTCAGTCATGGTCAGTTTCCTAATTTACATAAGTAGAACATTGTTTATAATATAGATCACATCACCCTCTCTGATGCTCCAGCAGAGTTGCTCAGGGTTCAGTCCCAGACGACCTCGCTGGATCGACTGCAAACAGGACATGATAAAAAAAGCAGACAAGGTCGTTATCTTTCCTTAGATGAAGAAATAATTCAGTGGTTGTATTTAAAAGAGCCACAAATCTGGCACAGGATTCTGGCCGGTAATAAATGTGTTGACAAAAATAAAGCCATTCCACACAAATGCACATTTTGCTCATTACATTGTTCTCTCTGCTGCAACCATGGATTTTGGAGAGGAAAGGAAAAATCGATGTGTTGTTTTTACATGTGATAAAGAGACGCCTGTCAAAATTATTAGGGCTTAAAAATCAAAGGGAGGGAAAGAGAAAAAGAGACACACGCTCTTTGTCTGATAACAACTTTTTCATGACAATTGAAGCATATCGGCACAGGGCTGCTGGTTCCTATCAGACTGTGCGAGACAAATCAAGACTAATACGGCTGACACGTTATGTGGAAGAAACCACTGATGAATCCATTAGTCACAAAATATCTTGCTATGTCTGGTTTTAATGAACACATGAAAATGTGTTGTATTTTTGTATATCTTACATAAAACGGACTGACATATCAACACTGTCAGTCAAACCTCTCAGATGATAAACAGATCTTTCGTCTCACAGTGTCTTACTGTTGTTGACCCGTCATAAAGACACGGGCGTTCCTACCTCAGACAGAGAACCCGGGTTGAACCTTAAGTAGCCTCCAGATGACAAGATCATGTGTGATTCAGGTAATGAGCATCAGATTGCTGTCAGACCCGTGTGTGTGTGTGTGTGTGTGTGTGTGTTCTTGGCTTGTTAAGAAGAAACAGTTGCCTTGAGCTCTGTCAGAAACGAAGTCATGAGAAACTGGTTCTTTTATTAAAAAGTAATTGTCACTTACTGCTGCGCGTATCCTGTCAGGCCTAACAACCTCTATGACAATACTGAATAGTCACTCATTGCTTCCTTATTATCATTTAACCGACCCTCTACGGACAAAAAGCACTGTCCCCCTCTCATAGAAAGTCACAGTAGCAGATTATCCCCACTCGGTTTTCCTCATCCTCTACACCGCTCCTCATCTGCTAGCTCCACTTCCCCCACTCTGTCAGGCTGCATCACTCTTTGAAGTTAATGAGTCAAAACTATCAGTCGTTTCGCTTTTAATTAGAAAACGGACAGAATGATTACATTTTTAATTGAAGCTGTCATTTTCAATTAAGATATGACATCCTTGAGAAGGCCTCTCCTCTCTCAACTCTTTATTTATTCGTTTATCAGCAGCCTGCTCAAGATGTTGCACCCATTTGCCTCCCGATCTCTTTTCTCTCTTTTTGCTGTGAGGGACTCGTCTTTTTTAGTGGACGATGTCAGACACTCCTCTACCGCTACTTTACTACATGTGTCATCACTATTGTAGCTAAATATAAGAATGTACAAAACCACACAAACCTCTCCAATCGTCTTCAGATTGTGTAATTTTATCCCTGTCATATTAATTCTGCGCTTTGATTCCTTCCATTTTCTTTTTCTTCTCCTCCACACTGCATCTTATTCTTCTACTGTGATCTCACTCTCTCCCATCTTAGATAAAAGGTTACATAAAAGGTATAATGAGATGTGTATTTAACTGCCGTGTGACTAATTGAGTTGGCTGTACAGTACAGCAATATGTATCTGGAAAGTTGTGCATGCAGTCATCAAATCCACATCTCAGGAATTTGCAGCATGCAAATCAATTAAAACAGAATTATGCAAAAAAATATAATGCATTCAAAATACAATATATATTTAAAAATACTAAAAGATTCAACTGCATAATTTGCTCTGCTGTTTAATGTTCAGCTTTGAGGTTTCTCTAAAATCAATACATTTTGAATCAAAGTTCTCTGAATCTTTTCCCAGAAGCCATTTTCTCAAAAAGGGGAGATAGTGTGTAAGACTTTCACAGAATGAGGAAAAGGACAACTGGGAATATCCAGTGATTTTGGATGCAGTCTTTGCTATTTCCTCTAACACAGAACAGGTCCCGCTGCCAAACTAAAGTTCAAGGAACTCCTTACTTTCCATGTAAGATTTCATTGAGCTAGGACAAAAAATATGATGATTGATATTTGTTTAAGATTGGCAGCATATTGAGAACATAGTGAACATAAAAGAGGGAGTTGTCAGTGGTTAAAAGCAGGGATTTTGTGCTGTTGATGTCCAAGATGGCTGGTTTTCACAGTGTGCTACGAGCCTGTTTTATAAGGCTCTGAATGTGACAGATTATCATGGTAAATGCACGATTTATTTTATATTCATTTTCTTCAGAGATGCCTCAGATAACATTTTACGCACTGAACTGTGAACCAAAGAGCCAGTTACAACACGTAACCTTATGATACCAGATTAGGAGCTCTACAGTGTTGGAAATGGAAAAGTGCAAACGTTAACAGTGACTTAACTGCAGGCTGTATTGTATGCGTAACAAACCAGAGAGCACATGGGTTTTGTTGTAGTGAGCCAGGTTGTAGTGTATGCAGAGCAGGTTGCTCAGAATGCAAATGAAAGAAGTTGCAGATGTTCAGCACAATTTAGCGTTTGTATCTGCTATTTTGTTGGCAATTGCAAAGCTTGTTCTACCTTCAGTGTGTTGGTAACATTAAAGCAGATCATGCCTGCAAGGGAAACAGGCTGCTCCCCAGTGGAGACTGCATTATTTGTGCTTTTCTGGTTGTCACTGGAAACAGCAACGTGCCTAATTGGTGGAAAGTGGTTGGGGATTGTTGGGTACAGTCATACTTCACTGAGAGAATGGATATAAAAAATGATTTTATGAGCAATTTACTGAAGTTATTCTAGAGGAGCGTATAATGGTGGAAGTTCACAAATGTCTGCCTCGTGTTTAAACCGTGCGATACATTATAGTTTGAGTTCTGTCATATGAATATTGTCAATATAATTGTCCCACTGGAACAAGGTGTGATAATGTATTATTACAAAAGCAGTCAGGTGTGCAACTGTGACCATGCCCATCAGTGCTGGCACACCTTGGCACACTCTCTGAAAGCAGGATTACAGAGACGGTTAAGTTTGGTGAATTGTTAGTGAGCACACTATCAACATGGGGTTATAGAAAAATGTTTGTCAGTGTGTTTATACATTTTCTTCTGTTCTTTGTCTTTCATACGTTATTTCCCATATGTTGTGTCTCCTCTCCTCTCCTCTCCTCTCCTCTCCTCTCCTCTCCTCTCCTCTCCTCCAAAGAGAGTGGGTGGCTGTGGCTCTTTACGGTCCATTTCCTGGTGCGGAGGCTCTTGAGTGCAGCCTGTGCCATTCTTTGCCTGCACAATGCTGTGTTCTCATTAACTCTTATCAAAGTTCATCTTGCATCCAAATGCTGTGGGCCGCTCAATACTGACTGCGCTGAAAAGAGAAAATGAAAAAGACAAAGCAAGCCGCAGAGAGAGAGAGAGAGAGAGAAAGAGTTAGGGGCTATGAGACAGAAAGACAGAAAGCGCTGGAGAGGGAGAGCATCATGTAGATAAGGACAAAGAAATAATGGTTTAATGGTGATTACGGACAGTTGCAATCACTGCAGTCTTCGGACTAGACTAAACATTGGTTTGATGTAAAATTGCAGTGTTCATATCTGAAATACTGATCGCTATGTTTTGCATTTTTCTTCTATAAACCAATACTTGTCCATTTAAATTTTTAGAGCTAGGAAAGAAGTGGGAGAAGAATGAATGGCCCACACAAATAATTAAATAGAATTCATAATCACAATTCAATCTTACCCAGACACCACAGGCTCTTGGGATGCCTTCATGTAATTTGCTTTCAACCCAGCATCAAAGGAGAAATGCCACTACAAATACTCACAAACCACCACGAGAAACATGGCACAGATGAAAAGACTGTCCCAGCGCCAACAAACAAGGGACACAAGCAGGTGGAGACATAAAGCGAGTACTTAGTGCAATGCTTACTTGATTTGTTCAGATGATTACAAATCACACTCTAATTCTGTCTGTAAGTATTATCCACCTCTCCTCATAAACATACACGGTTACTCCTCCCACTGTATCATCAGATCCTACGGTGCAGCTGGATTTCCTCATTGAGATGTAAAGAGCGATAATTGGAGGCTGATTGCAGCCTTCAATGACTATAACAAGATGCTTAAACACCTAAGAGCCCTGTTTACCATAAGAAAAACAACCTGCTGCTGAAGCATTTCATCTAGACCCCCATCTTGTAATATCACCAATGTTCTGTCAAGTGCCAACATTACTTGTGTCCAGTTGCTCTATTTTCACACAGTCCCAGTAATGACAGTGTTGTTTCGGCACAGCAGTGATTTTTCACCTCTGACACCAGCGTCCCGAACCTGTCAGGAGGCAGCGCTGCTTTCCAGCAGTGAATGACGTGATGTTAGTCTGCAACAGATGAGTTTATTTGTGTTCCTGCAGGTCGTGCTGCCTTGTGACTATAAATAGACACAGTGTTTGCTCTGATATAAAGGGGGGTGGTTGTCGTTATATTTTTCCTTTTGTCCAGACAAAACTAAGCAATGCAAAGTAAGCCCGTCTCTTGTGTTGCATCTCAGTCTTTACAAACAGTTCTTGAGAAAAGAGACTGAATTATTTCCACGACCTCTGTCAATGGCAGGGTTTAGTGAACATCGGTAAATAGCACGTTTGTTTGGGGCTTTTTTCAGCTGCAGAATAATGCACATTTAGTGAACTGTTGAGCATGTATGGCTGCAGGATCGTGTTGAAACAGAAATGAGCAACGTCAAAACAGCACATCTCAGTGTGCATGTGTGACACTCCTTCTTAAGAGGACAAATATGTTAATACATATGTGTGTGTTTAATTCTAGTGTGTGAGCAATTATCATAGAACATTTTTTTAGATTGTAAAAATTGGGGAGCTTCTCCATGGAGAAAATAATTAAATGAGATAACAGTGTGAAAAAAAGAGGAAATTTTGATGGCGGCAGAATAAATTAGACATTCAAGTAGAGTCTTTTTTTGTCTGAGGAGAATCTCTGCGTAATTGTCAGTGCAGCAGTGGGAGATTATTAGCAGCATTGCACAAACTTATCTGGCCCAATAGGCTTCTCCTCAGCTCAACACATCCCGGAGCACACATATGCTTTACTCAAAGCTCGGCTCCACGAGTACACTTCGAAAACCATTCACCTTCCATCGTGACTCTGCCTCCGCTGCCAGATAAACACACACCAGACAGTCTGATACCAGAAACACCACCAAAGAATTTAACCGTGCTCTTGCAGAGTGTCTCCTCTTTTCTCGAACGCTATCCCACAATTCACCAACTCAAGTCTGTGTACATGTTGCACCGAATAAACCTCTTCAGCTATTTAGTACAAATGTACTAGTCTGTAAGGAAAAAGATAGTTAAGGGGATTAGATGTTGTTTGTAAATAGGAAAATACAGTGACTGTATGTGTGGTTGCTGGTATTGCTTAATGTTTGTGTTTAGAGAAAGCCTTAGGTCTTTAGGATGGCACTGTTCTGCTGCTCCCACTTTAATTGGCTGCTGGCCCCTCAGCCTCGCCTGAATGGAGAATCATTTAGGGACCTTTCACTTTCATAGAGGATTGTCGGTTGCCGCTGTGGGAGAAATTGCATTCCTGTTTCCATACAATGGCCGGTCTGAGTTGGACGGGGCAAGAGTATCACTGTCATTATCATGACAATGGAAGCTAATTCCACTGCCACCAGCACCATTCTGAAACCTTCTGCAGCACCAGCTTATCAGGTGGCACCATGAGACCAGCAGGAAGCTGCGCAAGCACTGCATCTGAGGTGAAGATTCACACATACCGTGCACTCTTCAAGACAGAGGCACGCAAAACCTATTCAGAACTCACACCCCGCCCAGAGGGAGGCCGTCATTGGTATGAAGCAACACATCAGCAAGAAAGTTTATTAGACAGCACATCTCGCTTTGTTACACAAAGAGCATTGTTCTGTGTTCACGTTCTGTTTTCTTCAGCATGGCCCAGAAACATGTCTGCACTGAACTAATGACACATAAACATCTTTCAGTGCTCCAGCAGAGTAAAATCATGATGATGACTCATAACCAAAAGAGAATAAATGCAACCTTAAAAACTCTCCTTGACTCACCATAGCTCATTCTCTGATGTTGTGCAGCATAACGTTGTGTCATAATTTTTCTAGATAAACATTTATCTAAAATGATGAATGTTTGTTGGAAAAACAAACCAATAGAAAACTGTCCTGAAACATCATATAACACCAAAAACTTTTTGGTGCTATACGACAAAGATTATCTACAATTTCAAACAGATGACTTCATCACTTTCAGATGGAAATACCTGTTTTCTAAAGTTGGTAGAGAAGAAGTGCACAAAGTGGAGATGGACAGTTATCAGAAAGTTTGCAAATAGAGAAACCTGAGGAAAGTTCAGTTCACTGTATGCTGTGTAGATGTACTGTACACTGTACGCGCAAAGCTTGCAGAGGGGGAGTACATAATATGGTGCATCAGGAGGAAACTCAGAAGAGCTGAAAGACAATTTGGATGTTGTTCCCAGCTGTTTAACCCTCAGACACCATCCCTGTTTGGTCCATTTGCACCATTTCACTGCACCTCTGCATGTTGGACTGAACCCATTATCTACCCTCTCCTGCAATCCAGCAGGGTCTTACTCTGTTCAATGAAAAGGGCAGTTTGGTGTTGGGCCACTTAGCCACCATCAGTGACCCGATCCACTCACAGTACACTACAAGGAGAGAAAGAAAAAAAAACTATTAAAGGAAAGTAAAAGCAACAGGGTTGTATAAAAGCAGGAGATTCCTCCTTTAACACTCTCCATAAAGCAACCAACCGCTTCTTTAGTGACCCAAAATGAAAAACACAAAACGTATGCACTAAATAATTATTAATCAAAAACGATCCCTTCCTTCTTTATTACTTCTGAACATAATAATTGATTGTATTCTTTCAATATGATCGAATTAG
This sequence comes from Microctenopoma steveboyesi, assembly GCA_032359275.1. Lineage (NCBI taxonomy): Eukaryota > Metazoa > Chordata > Actinopteri > Anabantiformes > Anabantidae > Microctenopoma > Microctenopoma steveboyesi. The sequence continues at coordinate 5,001,657 of JAUMHF010000017.1, read as the reverse complement.
ACATAATCAAAGGTCATAAAATCCCGTGTAATAGATCCTTTTCTTTTGTTTTATGAATTAATATTTTATGTTTTAACCTTTTCATTGAGACAGATTCAGTTTTGTCACTGGTTGATGAGTCATGACCCATTGTTATGAGCACCGTGTGTAAACCAGCAACAGAAACACACACACAAAACACACACTTTGGAGAAGCATTTTCTTATTATTCCTGAGGAGAAGGTTTGCACAGGACAAAGCACAAACATTAAAATTCTACAAATGCAAAATCACCTGCACTTTGGCACTTTCCTTTTCATGTTCATTTAACAAGTGAAGCCATCTCACCTGGTGTTTTGTTATTTTCAAATTATTATAAATTTCTCACATGTTTCTTAAATCAAAAAGACTTTGTTGTGCTTGTGCTTGTTCTAATTAATACATTAAACAGGACCAAAGAGAGAAAACCGTTACATTATTTAAAGTCTCACATCCTGCTTTCATTTTTATTCTTTAATCATGTAAAATGCACTTCCTTCCTTTATCATACACAGATTTACCTCTCATGAGTCAAAGGGTCAAAGGAAGCTGGCTGAATCTTAGGTAGTTGCAGTACCGCAGTAGTACACGCTAACACCAGGAGGAGCAGTTTTTTTGTCATGAAGAAAGCTAATTCAGAAGCTAAATAATCCTACGGGAAAAGATTAAAGATTGTAGACAAAGAAATGAAATAACTAACACAAGACAGAGGGAGAATTACACTCGGTCGTCCTCCAGAAACAAGGCTGAGAAGAAGTCCTGGCTCACCGTCTGTCCTGAAACCAGAGCTTTGCTGTGTTTCTCCTGCCTCCTCTGTCAGCTGTGCGGAAAAGAACGAGTCTGCATTCAGGCAGGTTAAATGTATTTAATTAACTGCCTGATAAAATAGAAAAACATGATCAGACTAGCAGCTACATGAAAAATGCTAACAGCTTTGTCTCACAATGATTAGCGATGTGAATATCAGCACGCAGCCTAATGAAAGCTACAGGATAGAGTATAATGAGGTGACATAACGAGGAGGTGGACAAAAGCATACACTTTTTGTCTAACGTGATAGACTGCATTATTTTCAGGGATGCATTTGAGCTTGTCATGATGAAAGCGAACACTCAGGAAATCCTTGTAATTTCATGGGGCTGGTGGATTGCTTGGATCTCTGGTACCTGCACGCTGTTACTGTGCTTAAGAGACATCTGAGACACGGAACGAGCTGCTCGACTAAAGAAGTTCACTTGTTCTCAGGATTCTGAAAACAAAAAGCATTTGATGATGTTGCAAGCATGCAAGGTGCCTTTGAATGCCAGAGACAGCTATAAATATGTATACAACATGCTTTTATTTTGTTGCATTGTCTTGTGGTTGTATTTTAAATTATTGTCCTCTTTCAGGCCTCTTTTAATTTCTTACCACACTGAAAACTTGAATTTGAACAGTACTTTGTTGAGTTTATGGTTTAAACTTTCCTTGTTATAATTTGAATGTCTCGAAACCCAACACTTTCCTCCATTTTCTTAAGTATTTTCAACCTGAGTAGTTTTTAATCTGTGTGCACTCTGTTAGGTTTCAAACCTGCCAAAGTATCATTTTCATTGCACCAATACATTAACTGCAATAATTCCTAAACCTTTTTGTCTTGTTTTTCCTTATGAGTTTACCGTGTTATATTCCATCCATATTTACTTGTACCTTTGACTCATTCCAACCATTTCCTGAGCCTGCAGGCTAATTTTCTCTCTCCTTGCTTCCGCCCTCCCCCCTCAGGCTTTTGCGCTTAGGTGAGTCAGTCCGTTGGGCTGCAGCAAGCTAAGTTCTGCTCCACTAGCTCGTTCCCTCCCTAGTGCTTGTCTCTCATCCCCCTCATCTCTCTGCTCTTGTTAATTCCCCTGATAGGTGACAGTGAACACAAATGCACTTATCTGGAAAGAATGGATGAGGTCAATGCTATAAACAAAGTCAGAGGATAAACCTTTGTCCACAGTCTAGAAAGTTGTACATAGATTTACACTACATGTATTCATGTTTGGTTTCCATTCTCATGAGTTTATAACCCACAAGTTGTTTGACTTGCAATCTGCATTTTTTAAGTCTCAGTTTTACCTGTTTTAACGCTGCACTGGGACTGACCTCCCAGTATCTTAATACTGGTGGACAGACAATACTGGCATCTTTATGTAATATTCAGAGAAGTGATTTTGAATACTTTTATTGTTATTGATGGATTTGTGTTATACTAAGATCTAATGTCTCATTACGAGCTGATTTTGTTTTTATGACAGTCTTATCTCTTATCTCAGGCTCACATTTTCAGTCAGGTTATGATGGCAGAGAAAATTGTGTGAGTGTGCACACCCCTTTCCCCCAGTTTATCTTTGAGAAGTCTATTATCCAGAAGGTAAACAGGCTCCTGTTTGACTCTTCTCATGTGTTGAAGTATGGAAAACTTTGCAGGGAGGCATTAGGTTGTGTAAGCACAGCCCTTTACCTGTTAAACTTATTAATAAGTGTCTTCTCCATGAAAGACAGAAGAGTAGGAATAGCATGATGTTTTGTGCACGTTTGTGTGGTTGTACATGAGCTTTATTCTAGAGATATGAATAGATACACAGAGAATAAACTATTATGTATTTTTATGATGCTAATAAAAGTACTATTACCTCAACCATGACAGCTTATATTGTTCCTACAGTATTTTAACATACAGTAATCACCCTCCTCACTTTCCTCCTTCACAGAGTGCCCACATTTTTATTTCCATTTTCTTGTTCCAAGCACTGTGTATTATACTGACCAAACACATCCAATGCCACAGCGAGTACATCCAGCTGAGAAAGTTACACCCACACAAGGCAGTGGGAGAGCTTAGTTAGAACCTGTGTGTTTAAAGGGAACCCCAGTGAAATATATTATTATCATTCCCTGCAAACAGAGAAAAAAAAGAGAGACAATTGTATTACTTCAGTGTGCTGCTACTCTTTACATCTACTTTTCACCTGATATAGTGCTTTTGTTCCGTAATGCCGGGTGGCCCATTCAGCTCCTTGTCCACTGAGAGAAATTTAAGGGTTAACCGCGCCTGGGTTGTAGTGTAGTGCGCAAAGAGGTAATAATCACTTTAGAGTTGACGAAGATTAAAGTTTGTCTTACAGCCAGCCTTACCCTGAATTGGTTGTTAAAGAAGTTAATTAAACCCACATGAAAGCCTCTCCTCGGGAGCCAGAAAGATTAAACACCCTCAGGTGGATTCTCTCTCCCAACTACCGCACAACAAAAATGGAACAACGATTAGGAAGCGTGCTCACTAAATCTACTGAGTGTTTTTTTAGATGTGGTATTAATTAGAATCAGAATCCCAGACATGGGATAGTGTTGTGAAATGTAATAATAGGAATAGAAATGTTTTAAAGGCTTCAGTTTCTTTCTCAGTTTGTAGCTCGTGTGTCCAGTGTGATTCAGACTGTGTGTGGAGATCAAGTCTCTTTTTGCGCACGTTCACTTCACGATACAGCGATTAGGTCACATCTCTTTTAGACAATTTTTATTTTGTTCATTAATCATCATCCTGCCACTTGTTTTTTCCTCATGAGTGCGCAGTGTGCACTCCATTTGTCTGTACGTTGTTAGTGACCTGTGAAGTAAAGCAAGTGCACTGCTGCGTCTCCAGGTTTGTGCCCTTTGATATGTGCATTAAGCTACAAACACATACTCGTGCACGCACACACTCTGGCAGCTGGCTGGAATTTGAAAGCCCTGAGCTCGAGCCAAGCTCCTGTTGCTGAGGGGAAAGCAGCTGCACGCTCATCCAATCCTCCTGCCAGCTCTGCCACTAATGGAACAGCCCAGTTCACCCCTGTCCACCCCTGCTACACGAGAACATTTGGTACGTCCTGTTGGTGCTTCTCTAGCTGGTTTGTCCCTGACTCAGTAGTATCACAGCACCCAGCCAAACGGCAGCCTGTACGCACACACACACACACACACACACACACACACAGCCAGAGAGAGGACGTAAAAGGAGAGAGTTGCAAGAGAGAAGCAAAGAAACCTTCATCCAGACCTCTCTTCTCTCAGTTTGCTGTTTTTTTTATCTGCATCCCTGATATGACCCTGTTCAGCCCAAGATGTAAGTATGCTGGTGTTTATGCCTGTAGGTGTGTGTGTGTATGCCTTAGTCAATGTTTGAATGCCGCACCGTGTTTCTGAAACACTGTACTTTCTAATCCGCCTCTCTTTCTGTAGCTCCCCTCTGCCATCTTTATCCTGTCCCTCTACGAGCACCTTTATTTAGCTCATCTCTGTACTTTTTTGTCAGACCTGTTTTCTCTGGCTTTCTCAGTAACTGTACATTCATTCAGTCTGTGGAGAAACACGAGTTCATGATGTGAAAGTTGCAAAGCATGATGGGATGTTTCTGACAACTTCATATTATAAGATGTGAGTTATATATTAAAACTCATCCTGTGTTTCACATTGCCAAGGTCAGAACTCCCTGTCTTTGGGCAGAACAGCTTCCGAGACAAAGCTTTTTTATGTTGATGTTTCCCCTCCGTGGTGATGAATTAAGCATTTTCTTTTTCTTCAGGCATACAATGAATAGCTTTTTTTGTTATAAACAGAGAGAAAATGTTACCAGACGTGCAGACAGCTCGGCTACATTGCCTCACAACTTTCACGCTAGTTCCGAAACGTACAATAGTAAAGCAACGTTGAGCTCAAAACTGGTTGAAAGACTTTATGTGCTGTTTCTGCTCTAACGCGATGGCTTTCATTTGTCTCCTTTTACTCTATCACGCTGCAAAGATCTTCAGTTCAGAGTTGTGAAGCTGATCAAAATATCTTTTAAAATGCCAGCTACTGATAACAGCCCTCCTCATCCTTCCTGTTTGATTTGTACTCTTGATGTTTGAGAGTTATAGTCCGGGTTTTATGACGATGGTGTGAAGCTTGAACTGAAGTCAGCTGCCAACACAGGAAAAACAGAAGATGTACCACAATAAACTGTTCAGTGCTGTTACTTTGTGGCAATTAATGAGTAAATGTACATGTGATGTAATCATTTATTCAGTTCGATCAACTAAAAATCTCAGTCTTTCTACTGTGATAAAGCAAATGATGTTATGTATTCACAGCTTTGCTCTGAGCAGAGATCAAAACAGGATGTTTTGGCAATATCACTACTAATTAGACTGAACGAGGGGAAAGGAATAAAAGGAAATTTACAATATGGAAAAAGAAAGGAACTGAAAAATATCTTAATGCAGCATAAGATTTCACCAGGAAATGAAACAATTTCTTACATCAGCCAAAGCCAGTTCATTAAAAAAATTGAAAATTGCAAAATTGCAGTCACAGTTTTAGTTGCAACGGCAACAATCGGTATATTTGCTGTAATTTCTTTTATGTTTCTGGATGGAATGTTTGAGAAAATAAAAGTGTGTGAGCAGGATTACAAAACACTATTTTCTCAGATTGGAATATCACTGAAAATATGAAAATAGTCTCAAACCTTTGTCTTCATCAAAAATTTGTATGAAATGTGTGAAAAACCAAAGAACCAGGAACAAAAAAACGAAGACAGAAGAGCAATATTTTTATCCTAAAGTGCATCAATTAAAATGACATCTAATAGTAATTTATAGATTCTTATGCACAATCCTATTTTGGTGCGTGTGCCACTATGAGTTTCAAGATAATTTATAGTGACTTTTATCTAGAGGCCATGACTGAGAAAAACAACATTAGTGGTTTGATAAGTCAGGAGGAAAAAAGGGTCTGTGAATAAAAAATGCATGCGGTTCTCTCCATTCATGTGTTTCTTCAGTCCGTGACTTGCTCCATGTTTCATTTTCTTTAGTTTCTCAGTACACGCGTGATGGACCTTAAACCTGACCCCAAGTAGTTAAAAACCATAAAATACCCCACTGACTGTGACAGAGAAGTTGTATTTCAGTGTATAAAGAGGTGATAACACAGGTTCAGGCAGAGCAGCTTTCCTGGAGCTGCTAAAGAATTCAAGGGCACTTACACAGGGTGGATGCTGATTGACTGGAGTCTTCAAAGGCCATCCAGTGAGCTGAAGCACTTATACCCCCGCCCTCCTCCTCCTCCTGCCTTTTCTGGAGATTCAGAACAAGAACAGCTCTTTCCATGTCGCTGCTGTGTAATTTTGTTTCCAGGTAGTGTGATTGAGGCGGTTCTCACGTTGGCACGGTATGAAGCTACAGCCTGGCATTCAGCCTGACATCCATTGATACAAAGCACAGTGACAGACTGTAGACCGTGGCAGAGGCTGGTTGTTTATAGCTCATTATGGCTGATAGTGTGTGACCTTGATGTGTCCTCTGATGCCCTTTGCTCTTGTTTCGCAAACACGCCGTTAGATTAGGCGGCTGTTTGACTTCTGAGTGATCTTTTTGCCCTTTTTTGGTCTTGTCCCTGATTCAGCTGATCTGTAGTGACGATGTTGACTCACTGGTCAATGTCATTATGACTTGCCAATAATGATACTTTCACTATACAGGAAGTAATTTTCTTCCAGACATGTTAAGGAATGGAAAATACACCAAAGGAATGAAAACAGCTTTAAATAATCAGAATTCCACACACACGTGAGACATTTCAACCCACACAATATGCTGACATAGTATTACTCTCTAATCTTTATTTATGTCATTTATCACCTGAACAAAACTCTTCTGAAGGCAAAATAAGAACAAATCAGACAAAGTTAACAAAGTATTATAAAAAAGCACACTATAAATTGTATTATACTCAATACGGCTGCATGTGTTATCATTTATTTATTAATGATTTATCTAGTGATTTTACATTTAGTCACTCACAAAGGTAATGGAAAAACATGTAGCTGCATCCCATGATCAACCATAAATCACCATTATCTTCACTGTCAACATCAGGGGACACAACTATTGAGTATAATGTGTGCCGTATGTATGACAGATAAGGTTTAACCAGGTGACTTTTTATCTGTAGACATTAGATTCAGCACAAACATTAAAAAAATCATTCATTTAACAAACATATGTGCAGACCTTTATATAGGTGTGTGTGTGGGTGTTAATGTGACGTCTGCTCTGGAGAAGCTAATTGTAGCATATAGGATTTTGTTTATCAGATAGCAGACTGATTGCCTCCTGAGGATTTGCTCCTGTTGTGTGAGGCAACTGTGCTCAGCAGCATCTTCCCCTCTCTTCCTGCGTAATGGCTTCATCATGCAGTCAATCATACAGTTGTCATGTCGCTCAGCAAAATATCATAAAACCAAAGTGTTATTTCCTCCTGCCACATAATCCCTAGTCTGTGCAGATGATGAACAGCCTAGTATGTTTTCAAAGATTTGTTTCTGATACACATCATTCCTGTCATGGTGTCACTGTTGTGTCACATCTTAGTAGAGGAAGATGAAATTACTATCACATGAAATATAGCTTAGTCTACAAAAAGTCTGATGTAGGTTCACTGTAAGGTATGAAACGGGTTATCAGAGTTTGCAGTAATATTTTATGATGCTTGTGAATTTAACAATGTTGTGTTTAATTGCTATTTTAATCATCATATTAAAATAGCACATTTATCATATTCTGTTTTTCATATATTCATTAGCATATCCATTGTAAATGTGATGAGGCATTTAAAATAGATGCTTAAAATATGTTTTTGTCCGTATTCCTCATATGCACTATCTCCTGCTACAGTAGTGGTTTGCATACAGAGCTCAGGCAAGTAATAGTTAACGTATCAGCAGCCCGTTCCTCACCAGCAGCGGCACTTCTTGGCTGCAGAGAAACCATCCAGCAGGTCACTGTTTGACTATAAACTGTCAGAAAATTATCTCTGCTGTGGGGGGTAAAGGCGCATACACGTGTCTAAATTTCTTTTCACACATTCAGACCCATACTTAATTAATTGTAGCTTCCAGCCATTTGACAGCCATGCTGTGCGAGTGTACGTGCAGCTGGCCCAGTCACACTCCATTCACCACCCATCTGTCCATGTCACACAGGCCTCCTCTCCTCTCCTCTCCTCTCCTCTCCTCTCCTTTCCTCTCCTCTCCTCTCCTCTCCTCTCCTCTCCTCTCCCCTCTTCCTCACTTTTTTTACTTACCTTTGGTAATTTAATGCCAAATCATCACAGCATAAGCTGTGAAATGTTGGCATATGCTGTAATCAACATGACTCGTGGTTAATAGGCCCATAGGACCATGTATATGGAGGTGTTTGCAGGAGAAAAAAAACATGCAAAAAAAACGATGAGAAATGAGATTTGGCTTTTGAGAGTGTAAACCTGCACCTGGTTTCTGTTGTATGGTTGCAGACAGAAGACAAAAACAGAGTTGGACAGCTGGTTCAGAGTAGCAGAAGCAATCAAGGGAGAGTGATTGAGGACAGGCATGAAAAACAACATTATTCATTATTATCTCGAATGATAACGACTACAACAGATTAGGTCCAAGTAAACTTGAGTGTAGGATAAACACAACCAAATAAATGTACAGGATTCCTCTGAACACACTTCTCAGTCTGTGCATGGTGTGTGTGTGTATTATGATGCTCCTTACTGTATCAGTTCACAGTTAATTGGTTGTACTTCCATGCAGACATGAGCATGAGTGGAGAGTTGAAGTCCAGCCGCTCCAGGGCAGCTAGTAAGAGGACCAGCAATACCACTTATGGGTGAGTATGAATCCTTTCTGTGTAACTCAATGGCTGCACCTGAGCATTGCAATCAATGCAGCATTATTCTTTATTAGCTTTGTACCAGCTGCGTATGTAGGTTTTATTGATTTTAGCCAGAGGTGCTGTCTCCATCAGTCACTTTTTAATCTATCTGCTGATGTAGTGCACACATATGATTGGAGCTGATTACTGTTTATTGCTGACGGTTCAATACAGTACTGAGGAGCTACACTAACAACTGTGAGCTTCGGAAGCTGGTGGAAGGAGTCGAGTTCGTTCAGGGAGACGCGACAGTGTGTGTGGGGATGTTAAAATTCATTCATGCCTTCATTACTCTTCCCTCCAACTCTCTCCTTGAACTGCATCCTTTACTGTGGTTGCACCTCTTTAGGAGTGAGCTCCTCTAATGAGCCTAGTCCACAGAAAGTGCTCCGTGTCTGTGAAGTTCACTTGATACCACTTACTCTAACATAGATGTACATGGATTAAGGTGCGTTATGAGGCATAGGGTATATAAAATAAACAAATTATTTGCAATTTGCTATTACTGTAGGTTAGGATGCAAACTAAAATAGAAAATGGATACCAACAGATGTAACTACATCGATGGCAAGTTGCCAAGCTTAATCAGCAACACTCATCATTATTCTGCAGGTCTGCTCCTCATTAAATACAGAAACTCCTCCATTCTTAGTACAGTATCATACACAAGTATTAAAATGTTATCGTATGTTATGTGCTTATCGTGTCTTTCAGAGCAGCTTTTTGTCTCCGTCTTCGACTCGCTCCAACATGTCTGTCCGACATTAAACCCCCAAACCTTATTTGCCCAGTCCACCATGTTGTTATTCAACAGCATGCGGCCATGCATTAATGAGGTCATGCAGTACACACACACACAAACCTGCGGAATGACTAACCACACATGGAACACACCTGAGGTATCAGCCCTGATATAATCTGAGCCTGCCTAATTTTTTTTGAGATCCGAACGTGGATTTTCAGTTATTATAGCTACAACATACCTTTATAGTAATAGTAAATTAAAAGACAATGTGAAAAATAAATAAAAATACACCTATAAAGAATTATTATTACTTTACAGGGCTTTACTGTCACTCTCAGGTGATTGTTTTGATGCTTTACTCTTTTGCTTCCCTTTCACTGATCTCAGCAGACGGTTGTTTTCAGCAATGAAACTTTAAAACCTTCCATTCACCTGTTCACCAAAAATCCAGCAAACCAATTACTTTGTGAACACAGTGGCACATTTAGCGAGTAAAGAGGTGGACAGAGCTAAAGCCAACCTTTCCTTTCCCCACACAGCGTTTTAGGAAAAATGATTAGAAATTAATTATAACACCAATCTACATAATTATTTCCCAGAAGCAGAAATTATAATATATTGCAGCAAAAGTCACAAATGTAAATCATGGCAAGACAGCCACAAAAATCTTTCTGTCCAGACTCCAATAATCCTGCTTTGTGCTGCTGGCAGCAGTGTGCCCCATCTCCTCCCTCCTCCCACTGTTCTCATATAGCTGCCCAACAAACACTGCTGCCTGTGGCCTAGATTACTTTGTGAACAAACTTTCCAACCCATGTGTAAGACGCTAAAGCAATGTAATCTACTAATGCAACACCAAACATGTTGGATGCTGAGTTGGACGTTTAAGCATTCGAATTTATATGTCCATTTGCAGTTGAAGGTGGTGCAGACACTGTAGCTTTTGTATAATACTGTATTTCTTAATTTATTTCACTATATTTTTCTCATCATATCAGGCAGGTTTTTCATCCTGACATGTTTTTATATGCCTCCCCCCAAGTCATTTGCTCCACAGCGACCCTGACAACATAAGGGTTTTGTCATCTTTTATCGTCTATGCTCCCTGACTGTCACAGGCCCCCTCTAGCTTGGCGAGTCCCAGCTGGGAGCCCCAGGGATGGGGTAGAGGGACTGGCAAACATTTCACAGTCCAGATGCTGCTGCAGTCATGGCCTCTGTATGCACCAATGCACTACTACAAAAGCTCACTGTGCTGTGTTGCCTGTATAGGGAAGCTCAGGTGCTAGAACTGGGATGTGTTTGTGTGATGTGAGTATGGCTGTGTATGTATGTATGTAATTAACCCATGACTTAGTTAATTAGGACAAAGCCCCAGGTGTTTTTTTTTGCCCTTTCTTACCTCCTAACATTTTCCAGTTACACATGAGTTAGAACAAAGATTAACTCCACATTCAAACATTTGCTTTGGTTTTAGACCCTCTCTCTCCCTGGTGTTTTAAGGCATTATCTGCAAACCTTACATTTACTTATAGCTGTTCTCAGTACACAGTAAAGGGGGAGAGGGGGGGGGGGGCTGGCCTCAACACAAAGTGGTGCTCAGGGTGTACTGAGCATCTGGTCTCTGATATTTTGTGTGCTTTCTCCATGCACTTCAGTCATTTAATATTCTCTCGTCTGTTTTAATTATCAGAGGGACCAGTCATAAAGGAGTTTGAGTTAGGATGGAAACATGCAGCATGCCCATCTGTCATATAGGCTGGAATAGGTATGAACTCTGCAGCTGCCAAGAACAGTTGGTGATGATCTATCCGTTCTCTGTCACACACAGTGTCCCATAATCTGAAGACTAATCTCATGACAGAAATGGGTGATAGAAAATGGGTCACTTAACAGGGTTAGCTCAACTGAACGATCAAAATAAAAGAGGTTGCAATAAACTAACTTTATCCTGTTAGGTTAGACTCATGGCGTCATTGAAAATAGAGCAGGAAAACTACAGAGTGAAGCTTTTTTAAACATCAAGTCACATTTCCACATACATGTGTACTTACACGACACCTGTCATTTGTTTTGACATGTGTCTGTAGCCTGAGTCATAGCTGGATGACATCTGTAAAGAAACACCAGCAGTGAAAAGGCAAAGGACAACAGAGGCAATCTGCAGCAAATAAAGTAATGGTAAAGTTCAACCAGTTGTATGAACAAGCTCAAGCTGCTGGACCTATTTCTGTGACATCACCGTGTCTGTTACAACACGGCTGTTATGACATCCGCCCACAACTAAATCTCAATGTGATCTTTTCTTTTTTAATAGCAGTTAAAGGCATCATTTAAAAAGGGAGCTGGACATTGCTCAAGGCCACAGGCCGCTGTCCTTACCCGACATACTGCTCATTTCATCTAGAAGTCAGCACGGCACATTCTGTTTTTGATATTTGATTGATTTTATGTGTATTTAAAAAATCATCTACTAAAGAAAAACAAGGTAAAATACAGACATAAGAAAAATCATCCACTGCAGCATGACTGGTTTGTGTTGTTCATTTATTGTATACTGAAAGCACTTACTGCAGTTTGCAGTGATGAATTCCTCGCCATTTAGTTTTTCCTCACAAATAGCAGGGCCATTCTGCTTATGTCTGCACCTTGGTAAAATGAAGTTAAATGGAGTGTGGAGAGAGTTCTAGGCCTGTGTGACTAATATATCAGTCTTTTTACGTTTAGCAATGTTGTTCTGGCCATGTCAGACACTATTTTATTTATTTTTATTTAACCTTTATTTAATCAGGTTTGTCCCATTGAGATCAAAGATTACAAGGGAGGCCTGGCCAAGAACCACCATAAAACAACAAAACAACACATTGAAGGGACACATTAAAATTTGCTCACTTGCATGCAGTCAAAGTGAATTGCACAGGCAAAGCTTTCTTGCAGAACAAATTGCACAACATCCATAGATCTAAGATAGTAACTTCCATGTTTCCTAGTTAAGAGTCGGGATAGGTAAGAAGGAATAGTGCCCAAAATAGGTTTATAGATAAACACATACCAATGACTAAGCCGTCTGATATGTAAAGATGGCCAGTTAATTTTAGAGTAGAATACACAATGATGCGTGAGGGGCCAACAGTTGGTAATAAATCTCAGTATACCCATGGTATACACCATCCAGCATGCAAAGACAATGAGGCGAGTCGTTCATATACATCTCCATAGTCTATAATATGCAAAAAGGTTTCCACCAATCTCTGTTCCTCACATGAGGAAAAGCAAGACTTATTACAATAGTGAAATCCTAAAAGTCTCAGTGTCTGGCAACATACTGCTGCTTAAAAGTCAAATGATCATCAAATGAGCATGTTTGTCTACTATACTCATTTTCAATTTTCAATTCATTTCCTAATTAAAATTGTAGAAATCATGTAAAAAGATTTAGGATCGCAAATAAATGAATTATAAATACAATTTAATATAACATTTATCAACAAATCTACGTTTACTTTAAGTGATTTTTGTGTTTCTCACTACAGCAATCACACAGTGATCATCACTAACTCTTCTGACTAACTGTAAAACACCTAGGCATCAAATCAACGTCATTTCTGGTTCATTCATAGCTCAACAAGATTTGAATGTGGTTTCATTATCGGAAACGCTGTAATAAAATGTTTTACACAGAAGTCACCTAGAAGAAGTTCAGCAAAATGTGGTGTTCTCACACACTATCCCCAAGTGAGTGAGTGATCAAGGGGCACCTGAAAAGCAAGAATGTCGCCAGCACAGCAGTTTTCGCTTGGCCAATAACAGCCCTCTAACTTTTCATCAAACCCCACTGTACCTTCACCTTTCGCTACAGCATGCATTTTAAAGCGTAACTGCTATTTTTATTTTTCTGTCCAGTCTTCTGCTCTGTTCTTTGTTGGCTTTCTCTTTGCATGGATGCACAGATGATGCGCTGTCTGCGGTCCGTTCCTGTGAGAGATGACGGGAGCTGTATTGTAGGTAAAGGTCAGTGCAGTCAGAGGGGGATGTACTGCTGGGGAAAAGGTCACTCTGTGCAGAACTAGAAGGAGAGTGCATCTGCTCTTTCAGGGCCAAAGCCTTTGAGACAGTAGAGAACAACTGAAGATAGAAGATCAGTGTGTGTGTGTGTGTGTGTGTGTGGAGAAGGCTGTGACGAGTGATATGGTGGCTGTAGACATGATGGTCTGTGGAGATAAGGTTATGAGCCAGTAATGGTGACACCAGTAGTTTGAGGTACGATGGCCAGAATTACATTTAGTCAGAATATATTTTTATAGCTTAATTCAGTGTGTTTGTATATGTGTGTTGGTTATTATCCATATATTCTGTGGTGCTGTGCATTACCAAGCCAGAGGAGTTATCTCTCCGCTCCTGCAGGCTCATCACTCTACAAGGGTAGGTCCCTCTAGTAATGAAGACATCTACTGTCTACTCTACCCTGGGAGGAGAAAAGTAAAGGAAGCATGAGGCAGAGGGAGAGAAGGAGTCATGAATGAGGACTGATGCAACGGGGTGAAAACACACAAGGTGTGAAACAACTGAAAAAGAGAAGAGTAGATAAGAGAGAAAAACGCAGTGAGAGAAAGAAATAACAGCAGTCAGGAAGAGTGAGGGGTGAAGAAAGCAAAGAAGGAAAGCAAGTGAGCACTGCGCTGTGTGTCATTGGCCCCCTAGCGTGAACAATCCATCTCAAATTGATCTTCCAGCTCAGCCCAGCAGGGCATTCTGAATCAATCTCAAATTGATCTCTGTGCCAGAGGTCGGGAAAACTAGCAGTGGAGCTTATCAGAAATATAGTGGTGCTGGGAGGATCTGACAGGGAAACTTATCACACTGCACAACAGGAAATGGGCTCTGAGCCCCCGGGGCAGCAAGAGGACGAGCCTGGTCCCTGTACACACACGTACACCCAAACCCCAAACACACACGGATTCAATGTTCCTGCGTGTACCCAACACAACCATACACTGAGCCATGCACCCCGATGTTTAGCCCAGTGTAAAGACGGTATTTGGGCGTCGACACAGGCACATAAAAAAACACACAGACAGAAACCTGGAGGCTACCTTCAATATAAAAAATAAAACGCGTGGTTGAGCACAATATGTCAATATATTTTAAGTTAGACAGGTCAGATTTGAGGCCTGGAGCCCTTAATGACTTATAAAACATTTAATGTGTCCTCCGCAAGACTTTGTGAGAGGCCTGCGGAAGGACAATCAATACCGGTTTGCTGTTCGGTGGTCAGCCAGCTCAGAGGAGCAGCCTGCCTCTCCGGGCCGAGTAAAAAATAAAACCATATCAACGCTTTCTCCAAAGTGATCGTCATCACACAGCATTTGTCAAAACCCAAAATAAAGAGGAATATAGAAACTCAGGAACTCATGCACATGCTTTCTAAAGATTCTTTATACTCAAAAGTAATGAGCAAGTGAAAAATCTCCTGGCTGCCGTTCATGCTTTGATAACTGTTGTAGTGTGCTGTGTCTAGCGACCAGTGCTCCTGTTTTTGTTACTGAAAGACTGTGTGCCTCGCCGTACTTTTTCTCACTTTTTATTGCTGCTTAGGTCGCCAGATTGAAGAGGACAGCTACTTTTCAGAGTATGAACCAGCGACCACAACACACAGAAACCTAAGAGAGAATTCATTTTGATGAGGGGCCTGCAGAGATAGGTGTGAGGGAAGCAATGCAACGAAACGAAAGTGCAGTGAAAAGTGTAAAGAGGGGAAGGGTGTGTTTGGGTATGTCAGCGTTTGGAAGGCAGCGGGAGAGCTTTTTCTGCGGCCTGGGCTGGAAAAGCTCTGTCAGCACGGAGAGGTAATGTGGGTTATCCAAAGGAATAGAGGGAATGAAGATGAGTGTGTGTGGGTACAAGTGCCTCCACATTCAGGGTAGACTACGATATATTAATGTGACTCTCAGGACCACAGTGGGGAAACTGAGAACACATAGATGTACACGTGTGCCACCAAAAAGCCAAATAATGTAAGTCTTTCTTGAGTCTACAGGAATCCCACATGGAGAGGAAACTACAAATTCTCCAGAACCATCTGCTCTATACAAAGACACATGCTGATTTAACCCTCGTCTTGTGTTAACTTTCTGTTACTATCTCTGATGTTAACGGGTCGTTTTCGACCCGTGTCTTAAATCAGCCATAAAATACCCTCAGAACAAATATTTATCATCCAATTTGTTTCTGAGCTCTTGGTTACTATGTTAGGCTTCCTTGTCCATGAAAAGATTGGTTTTAATATTTTTCTGTGACCCCTTGGGCCTTTTTTTAACAGAAGACCTCATTTTCAATAAAAAAAAAAATGAAAAATTTACCTCAAGATAACTTTATAAATACATATAATGTTGTTATGTTACCTGGCTCTTACTGAGGGATATTAAAACATATCTCTTGAATAAAATTTAAAAAATATATATTATTAACTTAACAACGTTAA
>JAUMHF010000017.1:4938836-4985575 GCA_032359275.1 Microctenopoma steveboyesi | reverse complement strand
TGATGAAACTTACTCTCATCACATTAAACTGTGATATCAGGGGTCATTCTGATAACATGTGCATCAGCTGCCCTGCCCAACTCTAAACTGACCTGCTCTTCTACACGCCTTACATGTCCGTAAGGAGACAAACTGACAAAGAGAGAAGACACTGACTAAAGCTCATAGGTTAGGTAGAGGGTCTGGCTGTCAGCGGGCTGTTGGCTGACTGTGTTAGCGAGCTAAATGCATGGTTATGATTGAAGTTTTTGCTCTAATTAGCATTTTATAACCTTAAATTATAACTGGTTCGAAAACGACCCGAACACCACAAGTGTTACTATTTTCACCAGAGTATTTTAAAATTTAGTAAATGTTTTTTGTTTGTTTTATTTTGTTTAAATAGAGATTCCTGACAAAGTCAAAAAGCCTTGATACATTAAACAAATATATGTGGTACTTACATACATCTAAAACTTCAAAACGGGTCGGTTTCGACACTAACACAAGTGGAGGGTTAAAAGCGGGTCATTAAGAAGGTGCCCTGTTGTGGCTTGGCCTTCCTGTTGCCACTGCGCTGAGTGCGCGAGTTCTCTGATGACCCGCTTATTATAATTATTCTGCAGCAAAAGCAGGACAGGTCTTTTTTGATGTTTGACCTTTTGGACACACACAGACTTCAAAGTCACAACCACACTGAATACAATTATCCTGCAGTCTAACCTATGAGAGCTTTTGTAATTCAGTACTGTAACTGGAGCACACGCCTGGAGGTTCTGACAGTCACTGGAAGTCGGATATTTGCTTAAAATTAAAGTCTTAAAACTTGGTGTGCACACAAAAAAGCATTGATATAACGTATATTGTCCATAAGTAACACTCACAGTTTTCTTTGTGCATTCTTTAAAGTGTGTTTGACTATTTATTTCTGCTGCATTACTCTAGATTCTCCTTAATATTCTTGTAATGGCTCGTTGCCAGACTGTTTTCTCTGAGCTGAACAAACACAAGTCGTACACTTGTCTCCCTCCCAGAGACACATCTTTGACTCTTCAGTTCTGATTTCTCTGCCTCTCAAAGTCTGTCTTCTCAAGAACGAGGCAGATACATGAAGTTGTTGACAGAGCATGGCTCCTGTTAGCTGAGGTTAAAGTTTTGTTCCGGTGAGGATCGCACACTGCAGTCTGAGGTTGACTCAGCAAATGTCAGCCTTGTCTATCACAGTGAAAACCACAGATGGTTCTTTTGAGGCCCTTTCTGAATGGCAGCTTATTATTTGCCCTACATATCCCCAAAATGTTCAGATCCTTTCCTGCTGTCCAGAGAGTGAGCAGGATTTATATGGCTGGATGACTACTCACACACACACAGACAAAGAGAGAGCTGTGGTGCTAATTCTTCAATAATTTCAGGACAACAGCATAGTTCAGGGCATGAAAACCATGTAGGGAGCTGACAGAGATGAAAAGGCTGGAAGGATTAATTACTCCAGGCAGCCTTGGCTAACCTTTTAACTTTACGCTCTGAGTCGGTTTTGACTGGAATAGTTGCCTCTGTTAGAGGAGCTGTCCTGATATATGTGCCGCTCATGCTCTTTGCAGGTAATGGGTGGAGGGGAGCGGTCTCTGTGAGGGCCCTAAATCTCACTTGTCACCTTAACGCTGCTAATTAGCGCTAAACATCCTGAAATTTCCAATTTATGCTCCCAGTGAGACCCTGAACTTCTGATGAATGGCATCAAGCTAAAGGAAGTGGCCCCCCTGGAGAGAAGCAACACACATACTTATACTAGGAAGTACATGCTCTGCATCACTAACAGGTAAATGCATCGTAACCAGCCTGGTGTCTAGCTGTGTCTCACTCATCTTTAACACTGAGCTTTAATTCAGAAGACTATATTTCAAATATAGTAAAAACAAATAAAGTCGCCTCATTTTGTGATTTGTTGAGTTGTAAGCAGATGGTCTTAAGTCATGCAGAAGAACTGGACTTATCCCACTCCAAACACTCTCCCTCAAGGAGGATTAGGCCACATTGTTGACACTGCTGAGCGGAGCAAGTCACAGCACATATACACCAAGCTAAATCCACACTTATCTGTAGATGCATACATTTGTGTGCAGGCACTTTCATACTATATGTGCCTGCTCACTATTCTTAGCCTTGCTTTGTTATTCTTTGTCAAATAGAGGTTGACCAAATCCAGCACGTGATTATATGACAACAAAACATGTACAGTGTTATGTTGTGGTTCATTTATTCATGCGCTGACCTGCAAGACTGCTAAATGAGCAATTAATATAAAAGCTCTTTGGGCTTTTAATCACGGTAAACACCTGTAACGCCATCTGATTAGAAAGGCAGATTATGTGAATCTACTGTTTGGACAGGTCCTCTCCTCTCCTCTCCTCTCCTCTCCTCTGCTCTGCTCTCCTCTCCTCTCCTCTCCTCTCCTCTGCTCTGCTCTCCTCTCCTCTCCTCTCCTCTCCTCTGCTCTCCTCTCCTCTCCTCTCCTCTGCTCTGCTCTGCTCTGCTCTGCTCTCCTCTGCTCTGCTCTGCTCTGCTCTCCTCTCCTCTCCTCTGCTCTGCTCTGCTCTGCTCTGCTCTGCTCTCCTCTCCTCTCCTCTCCTCTCCTCTGCTCTGCTCTGCTCTCCTCTCCTCTGCTCTGCTCTGCTCTGCTCTGCTCTGCTCTGCTCTCCTCTCCTCTCCTCTCCTCTCCTCTCTTCTCCTCTCCTCTCTTTTCCTCTCCTCTCCTTTCCTCTCCTCTCCTCTCCTCTGCTCTGCTCTGCTCTCCTCTCGTCCTCCCGAGTTCTTCCAGAACACAGGAGATTCCAGAATCTTTGTGCAAATGGCAACATTTGTTTTGTCTTATGTGGGAGGGCATCTAAAAAAGTATGTTTGTGATTGATGTTTCCCGTCAGTTGACAGTTGCTCTGTGGAACAGGCTCATTTGAGACACTTGCTCATATATTTCATGCCATTCATGCCATCTGACTCATTCCTCCTCTCTGTCCCCATCCACCTTGTATCATTAACAAACACTTTATTTGCCTGTCCCCTTCACTTTATCCACTCCTATTTGAGAGCTCTAGCAAGGTGGCACTGCCTCTTCCTGCTTTTGGAGTGTTAGTTTACCACTGATGAGTGCACCTACACGAGAATGATGGACAAATAGATCTCTTTTGCTGTTGGGACTCTTTATTAGATCTCCAGTTCCCAGATTTGTGCCTGTTGTCTGATATGTACAGCCTGTTATGCTCCACCTGTACTGCTGGCTCTGGTTCAGCGCGTTATTGATGCAGCAGCACTCCCCAGCTCCTCGCTATCAATGCACTGCTCTTCTGCGACTTGTTCTGACTGTGTGGCTGCAATCACACCTAAAGGGCTGTCAGCCATTCAGGGTACTTAAACTAAAGTGAGGAAGGATGAGAGCAAGTTGACATCTAACCATACAGTATATGCGCCTCTGTTTCTCAAACTGAATAAATTGTTCTCAGAGCATTATTTAACCTTGATGGATGGAGGATATAAATTTACAGGCTCCTTGATTTGCCATTACTCTAATACCGCTCGTGCTCAGGCCTGCAACAGTATATTATTGCCCTGCAGTATGTACAATATATCCAAGTGATGCAGACCAGTGGGCCAACAAGTAATGGAGTCAAGGAGTAGATTACACGGTGATGTCCTATTGATCGGGCACTATTCTGGAAATATTATTGATCAGAGCAGCAGAGTGTGTGATCACCGCATGTTTAAACAGGTTCTTAGGACATAATAAAGGTGCATGTCCAATATACGTTCTCCCTCATGATGAGTTATGAAGGCTGCTGTGTGTGTGTGTGTGTGTGTGTGTGTGAACAGTGTATGTGGATATATGTGCGCAATATGCATAAAATCCTCATCTGTGTAGGCAATTGTATACTGTGGTATTGACATATGTATATAATAAAAATTCTATAGGTGAAATACTTAGATAATACAATCAGATGAGATCAGATAGCTTCATGTAGAAAAAAAATAATTTCAGTAACAAATTCTCTCATTTGCTTCACTGGCTGCAATAGAACCACGATTATTAAATCCAGTTACCACAGTGTAAAATGTGCAGGAAAGTCTCTGAGGGACAGTGAGGTGTTGCTTGGTGGTGCTGCGTGTTAGTGGAAGGGGGTGGCTGTCTGTCTTCACATGTCTCTCATGTCTGGAAACCTTTGACCCCCCAAAATAACTGAGTATTGCTCGTGGATATTGGAGTTTGCGCAGCCTTGCGCAATATGGCATAACACAAAACAACATAATTTATATGAATAATCTTCCGTTGTAATTATCAGTGTCCATGTGCGAATAATTACTGAGTATAAATATAAATATGTGAATTGAATTATAGGGGTAAATGTAGCATCACTGATGGCTTTTATTTTTCAACAGAAGGAAGAAATTGTGAATGCGAGTGAAAGAGATAGAATAACAGCAACAGTGATTAAATGAAAGGGAAAAGAGGGAGTAGATTAGCTCAGAGTCTGTCTTTGGAGAGTCTCTGAGATGGAGAATGAGCTGCCAGCATTCCCTTCATCTCTCCTCCTCCTCCTTCTCCTCCTCCCCCACCAAAGCTTCCCTGCTCTCATCCTGATCACACTCACCCTCTCTTTCTTCTCTTTCTCCCTCTGCCTCTCTCCTAATTGTCAATCAGTGAACACAAATTTAGTTTTCTCATTTTTTGGCGGGGCAAGAAGATAAATCCCAGTGCCCAGTTTTTACACAGAGTAATCTCGTTTGTTTTTGACTGCATGCTGTTGTGTCTCTGTGTAGGTGTGGGTTATATTGCAATGTGTTCTCTCTTGATTGTTATACTTTGTTATGTTTTCTATATATACTGTATTTCAGCAGAGGGGTTGACAAGTGAACCTACAGTACGTTGCATTTTCTTTAATGTCAGAGCCATAGAAAATACTTTGCTGGCGGCTACAGCACGGTATTTGAAAAGAGTTCAGGTTTATCAGCAGATTAAATTAAGCTACTTACAGTATGTAGTGCATCTTATGTTTTAAGCTCAGTTGGATGAAACGCCAAAAGACACAATGACACAATACAAGTATCTGTTGTGTGAGCTCACAGAAAAACAGATGTGGATTTGCTCTATTACAAATGTTTCTCGTATGCTGATTAACATGATACAAAATGTTAATCGGCACATGGACATAAATATTATTTTTTATACAGTAGCTGTTTTATTTAACAAGCAACCATAATACACAATGCTTACCTTACTTTAGTAGGTAGTCAAGAAAGCCTGGAACATCACAGCAGTGAAATACTGTAAAAACAATCTGACAGAGAGTGACTTTGAGCTGTCCTTGACACTTCATTAGACTTTCTTATAAAATTGCAAAATATTTTCATGACTGGTTATGGGGTGTGAGATTTTCTACTTCAGTCTAGCAGTCTATCCTAAGGGTTTCATCAGCTCTATTTTGATTATGTCTCATTGCACTCCACTTTGGAGAAAGCAGTGTAAAAACCTCTTTTGACCTTTGGTTTTTTATCAGAAAAGATAAGGGTCTCTGGGAGCCACTCTAAGGCGCAGGGCGCATATGAAAAGCTAATAACTAGCTATGGCCTTTGTCTTTTGTTCAGTCACATTCTACCTTGCCATCAAGTTTTACTTCTCTAAATGTCTTCTTTTCAACCCATCAACATCTTTGCTGAATTAAAAAAAATACCTACAGTTACAGAACATACAAAAGAAGCAAAGACTGATTTACAAAAAACCACATAAACAAGACAGGAAATGCATTAGTGTGAAAAGTGTTTTTATTAAAGCTCCGTTTAGTAGAATGATCTCATATCAGAGGTGAAATGTTGCCACATAATAGATGCAAAATGCTTGGCATCTCCTAAGCCCAGATAATTTAGAAACATATTCAGACACTTCACACCGTTGTAGTACTTGATAGGTAATTACCAGAGTTTATGTTTAATTGGAAATTCCACTGGTCGATAGCAGAGAGGGGCCAAGGATGGAGCAATGCGTTATCCGTGCTTTGTCTTTGTTAGCTTGAAGCAGCTGAAGACGAGCTCCAGCTCTTTGGCTGAGACAAGCATATAGAGAATTACAGGAATCTTAGGTGTGAGAACACAAAGACATGGATTAATGTCTTAACACTGTAACAGGGACGATTGGTCTCATCCTAGAATTATTTCTTAATAGGAAAAAGCACAAGTGAACAAATGTGTTTATATGTGAAGGAGAGAAGAGGCTAGGCTAGGCTGCCAGGTCTGGTTTTATGATTCACTCTCTGTTTTATTATTTTTGGCAACTGTCCTGTTTATTGCAGGTTTACAGTGGAAAAACTCATGGAAATCAATGAAAGCAGGGGATTGTAGTGTTTAGACAATGATATCCTGGGCTGGGGTTCACAGCAGGTTCCAAACTGAACATCACATGTGTTTTTTAACAACAGGCATGTTTTATTACCTTTGGCGAGAATCGCTCATAATCTGACTTTGCATTGCTCAAGAGATTATTTAACAAAAGCGCACTTTATATGGCATGTGACGGGGAAAAAAGTTGCCCTGCAAATCATTTCTATTTTAACATTTATTTCATATTTAGCTCATTTAGCACATCTGTATCTTGATGTCCAGCTTTACACTATTCTGCTTTCAGCCTTGTGTCTCTGTGGTGGACGTTACCAGTGCTGGAAACGTTGTTGTATTATATTATTTTATACATATCACATTTTTATTGGTTCATCACAAACACTGAATGTGATTCTCACTCTTCATTCTCAGTTATCATACTTACTACTTGCTGCTTAGCTCCTTGGTTCTTTACAAACCCTGTAGAAGTGAGAACTTCTGCAAAGCCACGTAAAATCATTTCATTATTCAAATCTCTCTTCTCAGGGGGGCAACAGACAGTAATCAAACATGTTGGTTTTTCACCTAATTCTAATGTTCATGTAAATCAATGACCATCCTATTTTTGGATGAGGGGGAGGATAATGTTGATGTGAAACAAGTGGAACAAATTTCCTTTTTCCTGCAACGAGCTTGCTTCACTTGGCTTAGTACTGTGACAAATTGTACCAAATTGTTTTTCCATTTCATTAATAATGGGAATTTTTAATGTAAAATATATATTGCTTCATGGATTGTTTGAGCACAGTATACGTATCTGAGCGCTTGTGCTTGTGTGTGAACACTGTAGTTCATGTAGAATGATGCATGCAGATATAAAAGGCAGATTCATTTAGATTAGCTCAGAAGCGGGTTGTTCATTTAACACAGGATTTGCTGGTTGGATTAGGTATAAATTGCTTTGGATGAAGGTGTGTTGTCAGTAACTAAATGTAGAATTGAAATGCATCTGAAAACCAGACTATCCTCATGTAAAATCAAATGTTGGAATTATTTTGTAACTGACACAAATAAAAAGATTTTTACTAACTACGTTGATGTAGTGCCTAAAACCTAACCCAGATGTCTTAGTGCCTAATTCCAACTAGATCCTTTGGTTTGCCGGGTCATAATCTAGCCTCCACATGTGGCGAATCAAACTCTGAATATGGGCATTAAAGCAGGATGAAATTGTTAGAGACTACATTCAAACTTTCAGAGACACTAAAGATGGATGCAGGTGTGGCTTTTCCTCGGGAGTAGGATTCAGTATTTTTAGCTACAACCTATTTGTCAGATGTGAAAACAATCACGAAAACAAGCGTCTCACATAAAAATAAAATGTCACTTTGATTCATTGGCAGCGTCAATAGATTGCATCTGTCAGGCTCTAAGCCAACTATATACCTAATAATTCATCACATAGAAACACCTTCAAGGCTCTTCCATAGATTTTGTGGAATGGATGTTTGTCTGCCTCCAGTGGGTGTTGAGCGTGCATGTTGGAGGAAATCTCCGGGACGATTCGCCCACAAAAACCAACTTGTCTTCATCTAATGCACACACGCGCACACACAGGCACGCTGAGGCTGAGATGATTTATAGCCAGCCACGTCTAATGGATTGCTTTGGCACTTGAGAAATTATGAAAAGAAAATAATTAGCCTTTAGTGACCCTGCTGTCCATCTGCCTCTCTCTCTCTCTCTCTCTCTCTATCTCACACACACACACACACACACACACGTTCTCACAGCTAAGTGACCCAGGCACTTGGCTGCATACTCTAGATGTAAATACAGTCTAAATGGGCTGTGCTTACCTGTCACACATTTATCTTCATTGAATTACATGAAAACACAGACTTATGTCATGTCGATACTCCACCATAATGACACATTTAATTATTCAACATTAAGCGGTTAAGTAAGTATTCACCAATGTATCCGACCTATACTCCAGAATTGTCATATTAAATAATTCTGTTAATCTGTTCTGTGAACATTAATGAAGACCAATAATATAGTCAAACACTAATTAGTAATTAATCACTGTTAAGTAATGATGATATGTTACTTTTTGAAATAACTCACAGCTACAGTAATAACTATTTTAAACTCATCAAAATGAAGAA
Source organism: Microctenopoma steveboyesi (assembly GCA_032359275.1). Taxonomy (NCBI): domain Eukaryota; kingdom Metazoa; phylum Chordata; class Actinopteri; order Anabantiformes; family Anabantidae; genus Microctenopoma; species Microctenopoma steveboyesi. Next base: position 4,977,065 of record JAUMHF010000017.1, on the reverse strand, counting down.
TACGGTGCTTCACAGTCAACTGGAATGAGAGTCCAATCATTGAAAACAAGAGCATGGATGTGTCAAAAGAAGTAGAAAACTGAAATACAGAAAATTAAGTATCTTAAATTATTAAAATAATATAAATATAGATGTAAAAAATGATAAAATACAAAGTGTCTGTCAGTCGCAGATACCTACAAACTCTGCAGTGAAAGCAGTGTGAAAGAACCGAGGAATGAACAACAGTTTAGTTTCCCCTCAGTGAGGATTTTGGAGCAGGGCTGTTATTTTCTCTCTTCTGGCTGAATTCACACAGAGAACAGAAAGTTCATCTCAGCTGCGGAGTTACTTCTCTTTTACACCGTCCTCCTGCCTCGCAGTGTGCTCTTAACTGACACTGGCTGTAAAAGTAGAATTTATTAGCAAAACCTTTCTCACCGTTGTTTCCCCACATGCATAAAATGCTTCTAATGGTTTGACAACATGAGTCAAAGCAACTTACAGACTGAGCTGGATAACAGAAGACAGTCTTTAAACTGGAATCAAATTATGTTCTGCATCTTTGGCAACGGTGCAGCTCAGACATAAGCACTTGTTATAAATTATTTTGTGTTTCTTGTCTCCTGAGCCCTAAAAAGCAGCTGTTAAGAGACAGAGAAGAATCCACGAGTGTAGCAGTGAAGGAGATGTGATTACAGTCCACTCCAAAATAAGATGATGCATATTTGTGTATGTTATAATCATTACTGCACAGAAACTATTTGTACTGAGATGAGCTGCATGAACACAAGCTGGAGAATCACCTCTTCTCTGAGTGACAGATAAGCAGATGGTAAAAGCTTAGTTTGACAAACCAATGTCCTCTAAACAAAACACATATTTAATGAATATTTTGTCTGTGCATCAACAGTTATTTGAATATAAATATATGGTAACTAGATACTGCATAGTATCTTAGAGAACACTTAATTCTAATTGCTAATTGTAAAATAATGATGATCAGGTCACATGGAACCGGGATTATGTAACTGCACCTGTTCACCTGTATCCAGTTCATACGAACAGTCAGGGACGTGGTTATTGATGCCAGGAGTGTGACACAATGAAGGGCACAAATGGAGAGGACCACTCACTCTTTCAGGCGATCTCCTCGACGAATCATTTGCGTTGCTCTCAGCTGTACAAACAAAACGTAAAGAGAAGTCATTGTGTGAAGGATGGAAAAGGAGCCTCAGAGATGCTGAACTCCTGTCACACCGACACACACCTGATCATTTTCTGTCTGATGTGGGTGTGACTGGCAGAAAAGTATTTAGAAGCAAATGTGGGTGCTGTGTGATAAGCCTGGAAGCACCTCTGTCAAACGCCAATGTGAGGAACGATGTCACAAAAGGAAAGGAGTCCCTGATCAGCAGTGATGAGGCAACAGAGCATTATCAACCCAATCTGAAGCGCTTAAAAGACGATAACATGCCAGTGTCAAAGCAGATTTAGTTCAGATTCAGCAGACGTACACACGTGCAGGTTACTTCCTGAATGCGAGAACGGTTCCTTCTTTCCTATACAATGCACATACATAAAGCCTGTCTTGGAAGTAATGTTCTCGTGTTGATTTTATTTGAATTGAGCTGAATTGAATGAGCAGGAAACAAAGAGGGTGAGGTCGGTTTAAACAAAGAGAAAGCATGAAGATAAATGTGAGAATCATAACGGACGGATAGAGACAATGAGTCAGTGAGAGGGCGATCAACATGCAGGGATTATTAGTGGCTCTGTGTGGGGATTAGGGAAGAATGCTGGGGTCTGACACACCAGAATGTGATGTGCTGGCTCAGTGTCGCTTATCTCTCCTTCACATCCTCTGGCTTGTTCCACAGGTGAACGCCAACGACCGGTCCATATACAGTGGGTTCCCTCATCACTCAGCTGCCTGTCAGGCCCTCACACACAAACGCACATGCCTCACAGGTTGCCTCACAAAGCTCACACATGGAGGTGTTCGGTGGGTGGTACAGTTGGAGCAGAGACAATTTCTATGGATTTTCCACCTTGGATGTCACAGCAGAACAAATCCTGTGTCTTTTTCCAGCTGGCTGGAGATCATGAACACTGTATTCTTTCCAGATGATGTGATTGTACTGTATACTGTGTGTGTGTGTGTGTGTGTGTGTGTTGTCAAGCTTACTGTTTGTTATATATGTGAAGTGCACTTTGTGCTTTTGACAAAGATTTACTAACCACCTTCTCTGTCTTGGTCTCTTTCTCTACCTCTCCTGCAGATCTGAGTTCGACCTGGACTACGACAGCTATCACGACGACTACTATGACAGGTACTGTCAGAGAGCTATGCATGGCAGCTCACACACACCTTCTTTCTTGTCTGTGTGTCACAGGAGGCTAAAGAGAGAGACTAAATCAGATCGTTCGTCCCTGCTGTCTTCAGTAGTCTCCTCGTCCCATCGCTGTTTGCCACACAGCTGTCAATCATTTGGTCTTTACCTACAGTCTTTCAGTATTTCAGTATTTCTCACCACATTCACATATATAAAATCAAAGAAATTAGTGAGCGCATCCTAAAAATATAGACAAACTCTAAAGGGACTGCTGTTTATGATATAAAAAAGTCTTAGTAATATACTTTGTTTAAGGTGCATCCATCTAAATATGAGGAGATCTTTTCTCCACAGTACGATGTAATGATCATAATGAAAAAGACTATAATATACAAATGTCTTAGGAAAGTATTTGGCCATCTAAATTTGGGAAGCTTCAGTGCTCCTTACTGGCACTGGTTCCCCGTGTTTCATATTTCTGAACTCAGACACGGGTCTAGCATCTGTCCACACAACAATTTCTCCAAGACGATCAATACAGTATTCATTATTATTATTAATCACCATTCATCTAAAACATTTTCTCTTATACTCTATATCTCAGGGAAGTCAAATGTACCTTTATTTGGCAACAACTAAACACAGGATCAGGTAGAACTTTAGTCAAGGCTGGCAAACACAGTTCATTAACAGGTAACCTCTGGCTGAGGTGTCAGAGATGACAGGCTGAGACACAAACTGTGTCCTTAATCTGTGCTCACACTATGAAACAGGCTGGAGAGCTTTGACACAGAGACAAACTGGTTATTATCTACAGTAGCAAAGGAACTAATGACAAAGCAGGTGCAGCAGGGCAGGGGATGAGGAGCATCTGGAGTCAAGTGGAATACTGGAGAGCAGCCAGGCAGGGCAAGACAAGAGGCTGTGTCTAATGATGGAGACTCTACCAAGTAAATAACAAAAACAAGGAAATAATAATAATGTGCTCGCTCCACTGTGTCTCACGTTATTAGCATTACAGATGTTCACAATGCTACATGGCCAGATGTTTAGGATGGTGGATTAAAATGCATACGTTATGGAAGTAGGAAAACTACAGCAAGCTACAATAAACGATAACTCTAACAAATGATACTGTGTGCTGTACGGTGGCCTGACAGCAAAACGATTCTTTTATTTCTGAAATAACAAAATCCTCTAAATAAGCCATCTGTTACTAAGCAGACTAATAAACAAGACAATTATGAAAATGTCAGATTTGAGGCTTTTACAATAAAGAACACCCAACGCTTCTCTGATGTGGTATCAGAGAAGCCCTGAAACTGAACACGTTATGTGGGACTTCTCATGAGCTCGGTGCACGTGTCCACACTTATGCAGTGGCTGAGTGGATGAGGTAGTAAGTCACACTGAACTCTACTCAGGGCAAATAACTCGGTGTTATTTGTCCTCCACTGAAATTGCTCAGGGACTTTTCTACATCCCCAGACCTTACTCATAAACACTCTACTCAGCATATCTGAGTAGAAAGACTGCCACATTGTAAACACAAACACATGCACACGTGCAGACACACAAACAATATGCACATCCTTCCATTTGCCTCTTCTGCATCTATTGATGTCTGCCGAGTATTAACTGTCATCTTTTAGTTGATTTGTTTTTTTTTTGGGGGGGGGGGGTTGTGTTGTTCTGAATGTTTCTTACTTTGCTTAGGGGGGAACACTCACCACAGATTTTCAATTTGTTCTCAACACAGTCCATGATTATTCCCCATGCTGATGGCTAGCACTACTGACAGCTGCTTGTGTGTTTATTTGTGTGCAGGAAGTGCAAGTGTGCACACACGTGTGTTTGTCTCTGGCTGCAAGTGTGCTGAGACTGCACCTGTGTGCATTTTTGCTTCTCATTTGTTCTCGTTCGCTTGTTGGTTGTTTTTGCACATCAATATGTGGGAACGAGAGAAATGAATGTATTTGTCCGCTGCGCTGTTGTGCGAACGTGAAAGAAAAGTGTCTTTCAACACACAGATAACAGCTCCAGCTGACAAAGCTGCTTTCCATGTGGGGTCTAATCCACAGAGACAAACACGCTTTCATACACTGTCCTGTAATCCTCACTCTTCTACTGTACAGTCTCTCATTGTCTGAGCTTCTGTGCTCGGAGATGATACGTCAAAGCCGGTGTAACAACACATTGTCTATCTGCCCCTGCAAACTGCTCTATAGGACTTTAGACTCCTATAAGTCTCCGGTCTCAGTGTCTCACCACACGGGCAATACCTAAAGCTTCTAATCTCACTCACTTATGTCCTAATGCACTTCATCCTGATGTGACATAGTGATGCTCGCGTGTGTGCGTATTGTGGAAGTTCAACTTTAAGAGCACCGCGTGAAGAGAAATCTCTGTATCAAGTAGAGCAGTTTCACACAGAAACAATGTAGGAAATGCAGCTCAATCTGACAGCTTGCCTTCATGCTGTTGGCTTGTAATACACGGCACAGGAGCTTTTCTCGCTCCTCAGATTGTTCCCTGTCCAGAGAATATACATGTCGGGAGAACATCCAGTCAGATTGATGTTATTACACATAATTATCACAAGTTCAACATTATTCGGGTATTATATTTATTATATAGCTCTTCTGGTTGTGTCCACGTCAGCCAGTCTGTTCACCACTTACAGCTGCTGCAGCTACACAGGTTGGTTGATTTTGGTCCTGGTCAGTGGGTCAGTAAGAGACGAGGTCAAATCCTCAGTCGCAAAAGCATCTCCATTTCTGTTGAAACACACACAAACACACACACTGTCATTTCAGTAACCACTATAGAGTTTGACTGTGATACACCCCCTGTCACTGGCACTACTGGCCTGGCGGGGAGCTATTGATTGGCCTTGACAGAACCAATTACATTCAGAGACAGATAGAGACATGGAGCTGTCCACGGGGAGGAGGTAATGCCAGCACATGAGAGAGAAAGAACCAGAAAAGGAAAGCGAAAGACAAAGGAATATAGAATAGAAATATCCATATATATCTGTGAGACACTCGAATGGCTGCTTTTCTTCGTTGTGATACTTTCATTTATTTTCCAGCCTACTTGTTTTTTAGCTACGGCTCTTAGATATTTATACTTGGCCTTGCCAACAGCAAAGTTTTCATTAGGAAATGTAAACTTAAAATATGTGTTTTTAATTATTTTTAAACAGAACTTTCTCTGAATCATACAGGCATTTGATTCCGTCTATCTCTGCCCTTCACTGTTTTTGGTATTGTGTGCTACAGACAGGTTTTAATGTGTAGCTCCAGATGAAGGTTAACAGACCTGTGAACAGCGCAAACTCTGTGTAAAAATAATAATCTCTTCTTTCTGTCCATTCAATGTGCTCAATATGTGGCTAATTCTATTATTTCCAATTCTTCGTGAAGCAGCTCCCTTTCATCATGATTTCAGACAAACACTTAAATTGCATAAAATCACAAAGCACCTTTCCACATATTCAAAATACACAAAGTTACAATTAAAAATAAGATTTTCAAAATTATATCTACTTATTTTTTTAGGGTGTACGACTACCAGCGTGTGCCAGCTTCCCTTTCTCCTTTACCCCTTGGACCCAGTTTGGCCAAGCGATCCCGTTCCTCCTCCTACTCCTCTGGACACAGACGCAGTCGAGACAGAACCCACTCCAAAGGCTCCAGAGCCCACTCCAGTAGTTCAACCACAGCAAAGTGTGAGTAATATGAATGAACCGCAGATTTGCACCATTTGCCTACAGCTCCGGAGAAGAAAATGAGTTTTGCTAAATCAAAATTTAAATAGAAAACATGTAATGAAATGTAGTCATGCAATAATCAGTATACAGAACAAATCTCCTTCCTCTTATCTCTTCAGTGCAAAGGGATCAAAGAAAAAACATGCTTCACTATATACTAGTTATACTAGAAATTTTAAATTCAAGCATCCGTTAAAAAGTTACTCTGATGCTGTAGGGAAGAATCTGTATTCAAACCACGGCTGCTTAACATCTATAGCAGAGTGAGTGGCACACACAAAGAAATCATGCACATGCTGCTTATGTAGTCCTCGGAAAAAATGCCAGCATGCAGATTTTCAATGTAAAATACACACAATAATGAATTTTAGATTCACTTTTTTTAACTAGTAGATAAGAAGAGAACGCATGAACCTGTATACAGGTAGCTTAGCACACTTAGCATAAAGATAATGGCTTCCCTGACTCTCAGTGTGACAGCAAGACTCCAGGAAACTGCTTCACCTGGCCAAAGTTAGTTGGGCACATAAGTCTCTGTTGTTGTGTAATAACATGTTTTAGAGGAGCTGGTTGGTGGATTTGTTTCCTTCAGACAGATACAACTGTTTCCCTCTGTTTTCAGTCTTAATGAAAGATTAAATTAATCAGCTGCTTACTCCAGCTACATACCATGTTAAGTATGCAGATTTTAAAACATTGAGCATATTCCCTGAAAGGGTCGAAGCATAATCTTTGACTAACTTTCTCTAGTTAATACTAAATACTATATTTCTCTGAAATGATTTTCACATTGTGTAATTTCTTAATGTCCCTTACGTTGTCTCTCTCTCTCTCTCTCTCTCTCTCTGTCCCTGCAGTGGGCATAGAGGAGTTGCAGGTGATTAAAAAGGAGCTGACTCTGATAAAGACACAGATCGATGGGCTGCTTGACAGTCTTGACAGGATGGACACACAGAGGAATGACCACAAAGGTGAGAGTCTTATTCTGGAAGACAGTGCCGACAGGTAGGCGTGAGATCGAATGATAGATAATCTATTTGCACATCAAAAACATTTTAAGGCGGACTCCAGCAATATGCCATTCTCAGATTTCTGGCTGATTAACTCCTCCAGTCACAACCCCAATCAAAATGATTCAGGATCTGTGCTGCAGGGAACCTGGGCGACAGGAATGTACTGCACCAGCGGAGCCGCTCCTGTTTTCCTGACAAATCAATTCTTTTCCTCCAGTCAGGATTTTTTAAAGTGGAATCAAAGGCAAAATCAGCTAGAGTGTGGGTGACTGGATTTATGGTTGTGAGCAAATTATGGAACATGCTGAACACACCGTATGGTTGAAATAACAGCCTGATGAAGCATCAACACACAAATATCAAGAAAGGTGAACAACTGTACATAAAAGTTGTTGCTGCCCTCCTGTGGACATTTGAACGCAATACAGCTGCAGCACCTCTGGAACAAACAAGACAAAGCTTTGTTATGCTTCCGAAGAATTCCTGGAATCGCTTGGTGAAGTCTATTATCCTGTGAGACTCAAAGAACTCTTTACGAGAAAATTTGAACATCTGAGACAATGTTTTAACCTCAAACACAGTTGTGATTGTGACATGATCAGTCTGAGATCTACACTTTTACTGAAAAAGAATGTGTCTTATGGCTACTGTAGTTTAGCTGTAGAACACCTGCAGAGAGTGTGTGTGAATGTGTGTGTTTTACTTTGAGTGACCTTGGACGATTGATAGCTCTCATCTTCATATTAATTTATCTCCATCTCAACTTGATTCTCCTGTCCCTCACTATCTGGCCCGGACTGTCACTCACTTCCCCCTCACTATCTCCTCATCTGCCCTTCATCCTGTCACTCCCACTCTTGTTCCCTGCCTGTGATCTAACACAGAGTCGGTGGGATGTGCCCAGATCTTTTTGACGTTGACCCACAGTAAAAATGTATTTTCTCCACAAACATGTCCAAGTGAGACAGAACTTAAGCTTCACACCAAACATTTGCCAATGCATGTGTTCCCTCTTTTGCTGTAGGGTCTCCCCTGAGAGAGGACAGTCCAGTCGGATCTCTGTACGCCCTGTCAGCCAGCAGCCCAGAGCACTCCCTCTCTCCACCCAGCTCTCGCCATCGAATCCACAGGGAGAGCCCCGACCTGAGGGAGCCTGATGATGACCAGCACATGGTAAATGCACCATAACATTACGTAAAGGAACAACTAAGAATTACAGCTGTGAGCAACAGCCCTTTTGGTTTTTATCGTCCCTGAAGTATGATGAAAACATTTCTTAAGCGGTAAAATTACAAAGACAAGGTAACCAGATGTTTGATGTTAACTACTGAGCTTTAGATAAATCCATTCATGCTTGTGTATTAAAATTTTACTTAGTCATTCTGAGCTTGCAGTTGAAAAGAATTGTATCTTTGTTTTTCTCTCGCCATCCGGTCTCACTGTCTGTCTGTCTATCTTTCACAGATGAGCAATCACAGCTCTGACCGTGAAGAGGAAATATGAGGAAAGAGAACGAGAAGACAAAGAGGACATGGATCAAGTGCCAAACACTGAGGAAGAGAACCAAGCAACACTCATATCAGAGACTTCATTCCCCTCTCGTATCATGTACATATCAGAAAACACGTGTAATTGTATGACAATAGCTCGGTCTCTGGCAGCTCTGTGTACTTTTAGGTAAAAGAAAAACACTAACACAGACAGGGTACTGGGTACAAATGCATCTAATAGAGTTTGAGTTTGTTACGTTGGCCTGCAATGAAAAAAAGGTTTAAAAAAACAGCACAGTGTTTAATTTCACCTGTTCTATGGAATCAGTGGGTTTGTGCAAGCACCAATATTCCAGTATTAATCCAAATATTTGCGTGACTGAATTTTCCCACTATGACATTATGTAACTGGCTTAATCACATTAAGGCCTTCTTCTGAAAACAGGCAGCATATACCCATATCAGACGAAACATGGGTAATCTGTCAAAACACAGTTCTGTTTATGAATAAGCTTTAATTAGATGATACACAGTACACTATAGAAACAGAGATATTAATGAAGCACTCGCTGTATTATTTCAAAACTAGTGTATTGCTGGAATATTGCGTGCATGTACTGTAAACTAAAACCCTCCCTTTGTAGAGCTTAAAGTATTTTAATAGGCTGTGTTTGATCCAGATGTTTTTTTTGTCTGCACATTCTAAATAACACGTTCTCTTTATTGTATAATTCTAAGATGTAAGAAAATTTAAATTTTCTGAAGAGGCTGGATAATCAGAACTGGTCACAAAGTAATTCTCAGAAAGAATTGTTATAGAAAAATTACTTTCTCAGAAATTCTATTCTCTACTTTAAATGTACTATAGGAACCTTACATTTCTCTTCCACTATGTATTTGGCACTTTAGGATGGTGCAAAGGCCCAGGTCAGTGTGTAATATTGTGTATTATTGTAAACTTCACTGTAACTGTTCAACTGTCTGATTTTGATCTTGGTTTAGGAATTCTCATATGTTTTTTAAAGAAAACAATGATGTTACATTACCTCGTATGGTGTTACACGTTTTTGTTTGCAATCCTAAAATAAGCCAAGTGAAAATACTCAATGTCACTGTAGTAAAAGTATTTTCATATTGACTATAAATGTAGTTCATGGTGCTGTTTATTTATTCTGAAACATTACGTAAATGGAAAATAAGTCAAGAAGAAAAAGATCATTCTCAATTTTTATTTACTTTATGTTATATGATATTGTAGGATCCACTACAACAGATACCGTTACATCACTCTGCTTTCAGAAATAGGCGTGATTTGCTATCACATGTTGAACAACAAACAGAAAACAGAAAGTAGACTTCTGTCCATGTGACCGTGCAGCGTGGGAGATCTAATGGGTTAAACATCCCCCACAAAACAGGACAAAGTGAATTTAATGTATGGCTGACATTCAGACACCAGATTTCGGCCACAACATTAATGTGAACGAACACACCAGTGGCCTGGTAGCTCAATGGGTTAAGGGTCAGACTGGGCTGCCTTCTAGTCCATCCCCCTCCAGGTGTGTCCTTGAGTCAGTCACCCAGCGCTAGCTCCCTGTAAGTCGCTTCGGATAAAAGCGTCTGCCAAGTAAAGTAAAGTAAAGTCATGCAGGTCAGAAACAAGAAATAGGTTTATCTCAACCAGTTGTTTAAAAAATCCAACATCCTGCTAAATCTTAACACGTTAACAAAACAAAAGCATAAAATGTTAAATGTTTAGAAGTAATTACTAAGGCAGAGAAAAACCAACAGAAGATGCATTTAAGTTTTTCTGTTTCTTAATTTGAAGATGAACACAGAACAAGATGTGAGAAGAAACTGTAGCAAACTGACATCAGGTAAATTTTAATAAAGTGTGTAAATTGTCGAAACCTATTTGTTTACAAACAGCGAGCGTAAAGCATGCTCAGAAATAAATACACTGGGCAGATCATTCTTGCAGGCTTTAAAGGTAAAGGTTAAACAATAATGTAATCAGTGGTGCGCATTGGGGATCAAAAGCATGTGTAATACCTAAGAATCAAAGGAAATCATGGGAGTACTTCTTAACTCCAATAATACAGAGCTGTGCTTGTTGTCAGCTTTTGCCCCTAACGTAAAAAAAGAAGAATCGCTACACTTGTCAAAGCGTATAAATTCAAGCAGCAAGTTCTAGGTTAGGATTCAGATTTGCTCATCCATTTCCACTAAGTTCAAAGTGCTGAAGACAAAGTGAGTTCTTGCACAACTGATTTTCTGTTGACAGAAAGATAACCTTGCATGCATGTGCACTGAATGTCATAGTCAGTAGGACGGTGTAAAGAATGTCATGTGGGAAATGTGATTAAAAAGTGTTAAATAGCCATAAAAATACATTTCTCAGTTAAACCTGCTCACCCAGTTTGGATTATACATAACAATTCAAATGAGCACATACAGGCTTCAACAACTGAAGGCTCATATTTTGCCTGATAATAAGGTAAGAACACAACCTATAATAATTATATATGTTAAAGGATCACCTCACAATTGTTTTTACTAGTTCAGAATACAACTTTAAAAAGAAATTGGCATTATCTGTTGTGCTCTGGGGCAGGATTACATGCTCCATACATTGTTTTAGTTTTCTCTTTTTACCAGTTCACTTTGAGTATCTGACTTTTCGTTAGTGATGAAGGTCATATTTAAGTTGGTGACTTGACTTGGTGATTGTAGGAAAACTTTAATGATACGTTTTTCAATATAATTCTTATTATTATTATGTGTCTATATTGCTGGTTGGAATAAACTGCTAAATGTAGATGAAATGTTTGATTTAAATTTAATCTGAAGTCTTGCTTTATTTGTCTGTAGATAACAACAATGACAAATTCACCAAGTCCTCTGACCACCCATGTGCTGAATGTTGCAATGGGTGTCCCTGGATCAAACATGGCCCTCAGCCTCTATAGACAGGACCAATCTACTGCAGACTGGAGTTTGATAACCACTGGGTAACAACCTGAAGCTGGAGGATCTTAAATATTACTACAACAAAATTAACATGATAGTTTACAGTTCTTCAATCTTATTCTGTCTCTGTAGGACCACTAATGACGATGGACGTTGTCCAGGACTCATCACAAAACAACTGTTTACAGCTGGTGTGTACAAAATACATTTTGAGACTTCTCAGTACTGGGCGAATATGGGAGAGACCTGCTTTTACCCGTATGTCGAGGTGAGGAAAGGCGTAAAATATTATGTGATCATAACGTCCTTCTCCTGATTGCCCTGTTAATCTGTATTGTTGTTACTAGAGTAGTGAATCTGTATTTTAATTTAAGCCATTGTATTGTCTGTATTGTCTGTCAGTGATGCATTTAATTGTTCTTTATGTTTGTTTTTTTTGCAGATTGTCTTTTCTATAAACAACTGTGACCAAAAGTACCATGTTCCTCTGCTCCTGAGCCGTTTTTCTTACAGTACATACAGAGGGAGCTAGAAATAAAGTGTGATGAACTCCTGAGACTACGTCCATCTATGACATCTATAACACACCATCTAACATTAAACAGCATCCGCAGATACAAAAACATATATCTCAGCAGCTTTCACATTTTAACAAGTCACAAAGTGCCATTTGAATAGGTATATTAGACACACTAATCTTTTTGTAAATAAAAAATTGCTTGTTGATACGCAGCTTATATTCTTTACATAGAACTTACATGATTATATTTATATATAGTATCATACTGACCTATCAAATGTGTTTTTCTTACATGCTTAGTTATCTGCTAACAACCACAACACCACCTGCAATTTATACCAAAATAAGTGATCACAATAAAACACTATATTGTATTACATATATGCTTTTTAGTTTCTTGAACACCTCAGAGTCTGGTTATTACTGAAACGATCAAAACATGAAGCAGTCTATAATGTTTTTAATATCTGTATTCATATATAAAGTAAAATATAAATTAAAATAAATAACTTAAATCCATATTTTCACGGAGAAACTTGAACCTGCCTCTGTGATCGATTGGCTCCGCCTGTGTGCTGAATCGCTCGTATATCGGGGTTGATTACTCTCCCCTGAGCTAGGTAGGGCCTTGCCTTGCTGGGAGTTTAGTGTAGCTTCTGTTACGCTTTCTCACTTTGTCGCATATTGGGGTCTATATTTCTCTTATAAACCATGGCCGACGACGAATTAGAGGCAATTAGGCGGCAAAGAATGGCGGAACTACAGGCAAAGCAAGGGGTAAGAATAAAACCTGAGCTGCGAAGCGTGGTTGCGTCCACCTTATATGGAGATGCTGAGTATAGTGCAGCTAGCTAGTGTAGCTACACCAGACACCACTGCTCATCTAAAGTAACTGCCAGTAAGGCAATGTATAATGTTATCGATCAGTTATAAGAGCTATACGCAGTCGAATTGAACTGTAGTTAACTCCGCAGTGACTCAGAAAACTAAATTACAGTAATAACCCACATCACCTCACTGCTAGCTTCGTATTGACAGGTTGGAGAGCGCACACCCCTCCGGTGCACGTAGCGTCTTCGAGGCTAAAATGAACATCGACTTATAAAACCATAACCCATTTCACAAGTGGGCGAGGAACTGGTTTTGTTTATTTACCGCCCATTGCTCTGAAAATAGCCATAAAGGTTAAATACTCATTTCTGACTATGCTATACTGGCATGCTAAATTAATATAATGTGAAATCCTAGGTTTTGTGTTGCAGGTGTGAATCACTGTTTCCAGGGCTCATCTGATTAACATCACAGTACTGTTTGTTGGTAGTAAAAGTATTTTAGTCAGTCAGACTAATATATGTCTGAGGTAATTAGGAAACAGCATCATCACTTCAAAATGCAGTCAGAGTTAGAGTTTACATCTACAGCCTCCATATCTCTGTACTTAGCAGTGCAGTGTATAAATTATTAAGAACTGGGTTTAACTATTGACATAAAATTATAAGGATTGAACAGGATGCTATGTGACTTTTAGTGTGTGGACATTATTCTAAAGCACAGAACTGTTATAAAGTTGACATGCCTCGTCAATCAATTACATTTTAAAAATGTCTCTATTACCATATTTTACACATTGTTAATGAAAGATCTCTCAACTTAATTTTGGTTGACTGATTGCGGAAGCCAGGTCAACTGATATAGCACTCAATCACTGACTTGTTAAATGATGGTCCCACTGACAGCAGACTGAATACAGACGTAAGCATTTGCCTTCTCCAACTATGGTTGCAAAATAATCCACTATTTATTTTTTTAAGTTGCATATTCACATAATAATGCAGTGTCATCAAGGCAAACAGTGGCTACTTAGAAGAATGTTATATATCTATCATGTTATGCTTTAACACTTTTTCCCCACTTAAAAAATAAATTTGTGTTCAAGTATTATTTTATAGTGACTGTGATATGTTGGTAAAAAACAATAAATTGAGAGTGGGTATAGAGTGGGAAAAATAATAAAAGTTTAGTTATTAGCATTGTTGTCCCTAGTGTTTTTATAATTCATCTTTTTAAAAATCTTGATTAAATACCAGAGGGAATATAAAAATCTCTTTTATCCACATTCATCAAATTAAATGTGTCACACAAGTCTTATCCAGGGCACTGTGCTTATTCAGGTGTTTTCAGGTGTCCTGCCTTGATCAGGGAACTATCAGGGGTGAAGGCAAGATAGCTGAAATTGTTAAAATAGGAACACTAGAGAAGAGACGTGCAGCGCATTTGAATTTTAATGGATTTGCTTTGACATTCACCTCACTGTGTGCAAACTCTATTATCAGAGTTCAACAGATCTTAATCCAAACATTCAGGTCTAATTTTAAATGTGATTAAAACTCAAAATTAAACAAAGCCAGCTTTTATCGGGGGAATCATGTAGCTCATTTTGAGCATTTATTAAGATACTTTGAGAATCTATTATCAAATTATGTGAATATTGGATGAATTAAAACCTTTGTGTGTTTCTGTTTTACGTGATCTTTCAGAATGCTTCAGATAATCAGCAAGGAGAGGAGGCCAAACAAAGGCAATTTCTTTAATATCTTAAACATATAGTGACACTAATATTATTTGCTGTTTATTCTGTACAACTGAAATCAAATACCTACCATACCCTTAGTTATGTTTCATTCGTATCAGTCATGGATCCTAACAATAGAGCTGTTATTTTTTTCATTTACAGGGAAACAGACATGAGGAATTCTATACTGGCTCAAGTTCTTGACCAGTCTGCCCGTGCTAGGTGTAAGTCTGCTTTTAAACTTTTTTTTCTTTAAATCTTCCTCTGTGAAGGAATCATATTTTATAATATACTTTCTTTTTTTCAGTGAGCAATCTTGCTTTGGTTAAACCAGAAAAGGCTAGCGCAGTTGAAAACTATCTCATTCAAATGGCTCGCTTTGGGAAGTTAGGAGGAAAGGTAAGAAGATATCCTTTATTGTTTTACATGCCGTGTTACTAATGTCCTTCCACATGCCAGCAGTGCAATGAACACATGTTTTCATGTCAGATTTCAGAATCAGGCTTGATTGAAATCCTAGAAAAAGTCAGTCAGCAAACAGAGAAAAAGACAACTGTCACAGTAAGTTCTAATGAGAAGTGACACATGTTTGATGGATTTTCACTCAGCCATCCAACTTACGTTTTATGCACTGTCATTGCCAGTTCAACAGACGGAGGGTGATGGACTCTGACGATGAGGATGATTACTAACTTTGAAAGGAGCCCTGGAACAAAGCAAGAGAAGAAGAGAGGATATGCTATATTGGGACTTATCATCTCATGCATCTTTGACAAGCGTGTTCCTGTTAGCTGAATCCTGGGATACCACACACGCTTCTGTGTGTCTCTGGAAACTACACACCAACAGGGGAAAACAATAACATGAAGTTGACATTACGGTTAACTGGGGGTGGGGGGCAGTAGAACACACACACAATCAAATAAGGTGTTTTTTTGTGATTGGTTTCCAAGGGTGTTGCTACAAAATCCCACTGCTTGTGGTTGTACCACTAACAGTTCATGACACTGTTGACTCAGTAGTTACTTTTTTCCTTTTATTTCACCATAGTTTATTTCTGTATGCAATACATGAAATCCTAGATGAAATGCAAAACATATTGCTGCTTATGCATTTTATCAAGACAGTTTTTTTTCCATGGGATGTTCCACTCATAATTTTTTTTTGCTGACATTTATCTTATAGGTTTATATAAAAATAAAAAAGCCTTAAAACCATATGTATGTTCTTCAAGCGAGCTGTGAGAAAATTATTAGTTAAGTTGTTCAACCCTAAAGAAGAGGTTTCCATTTTAGATTTTTACATGCCACGGAGTTGAACAGTAGCTCAAACATCAGGTTATAACTTCACCAGTGAAAACGTTTACGATCTCTGTTTTTGATTTTATTTTGGAATCAAGAGTTAAGAGATTGCCAAATGTATCCAGCTACTTTTCAAGTAATAAAAAACATGAAGTTCGATTTTATTTTTTATTTGCAATAATCACTGCTCTTAGCTTTGTTTCCACAATTAACATATGGACATATTTTGTTTTTGCATCAAATACGCTAACTGTAGTTGGCCTCACTTTAATTCAAAACTTTACATTCTGAACTTTATTATTGCTTTGGGCTACTTTAAGGAGTAAACCTGTAAGTTTGGCATAAAACATGATCGCTAAACATTTTCTGTATCATCCATTGTGATGATGCAGATGTTTTCTGAACATTTAACAGCATAAAACAGATGATTTTCATCTAACTCATAAAATGATTTAAACCAACACTGAACTACTCAAGAAAAGATCTTTGAATCTAGAGCTGAGGTTGGTCATTCTCAGTTGTTAGAGATGTTATTAATTTGCTGCTGCCACACTTTTTGTGACTAAGAAAAAGGTTTAATAACGATTTATTTCTATTGGATTCTGGACGTCTAAAAGAGGTATTATACGAAAGCTAAAATGAGGTTCTGGATTCAATTGTATGGCAAAGTGGCAATTTGCTGTTTGTGTTCGTTTTTATCAGACATGTTGATAAGAATTAGGAAAATCACCAACCTTAACCTTTAAATAAAACAAGAAATCATGACGTGCAAATTGTAAATGTATCACCTTACACCTAACATTGTTGAAGATAATCAAGTATAAAACTACTGTTTTCTTTTTAATTCCACTGTCATTTGCTCTGGACCTTTAGATTATTATACTTCACTGCAAATTTTATTTCACGTTCTGTAGAATATATTTTACTACATTTTCACTTTTGAGAATTTGTCAAACAAGTCTGAATTAGACTATAAATACTCAACATTGTTATATATTCAAAAACGTTTTTCTTCTCTTCTCCTCGTCTTAAAATTTAGTGCTTTACTTTTGTACTTTTGAGTATGTAAAATTATTTACTCAAGTACTATTATTTGTTATAATTATTAAAATGTACGTACGTTATATGCTTCTACTTGAACCTTTAAATGAGGTACCTCACCAAATCTACTAATTTTATTTATCTTATCTATCTATATCTATAGTCAGCTTTTTGTTTTCCCATCGTCATTTTTACTACTGTTATAATCCCTGTAAACTGTATTCTGTGACATTCACTGATCCAAATGTTGTGTGTGGGATGGACTTTCTGCTTGCCCCATTTTCGCACGAGGGTGGTCAGATGATTTCTCATTGGCTATTGCGATTGTTTTATCAAAACCGTGCGGCTCTGATTTGTGGAAACGTCCGTCACGTGTTCAGCGCTAGCCAATTAGGAGAGATGTTGAGTAAACGCTTCCGTAAGATTGAGTTAGGCTGTAACATTTGGACATGAGAGGAGCAGTATAAGGTGTTAAATGTACGTTGTTTCAATCTATTCACGTACAGTTTTCTTAAAGTCATCCTTGGTCTGCACACAGCTATGTCTGAGTACAGTACGGACAAGCCACACATAGTTACATGTACCGCTCCGGTGAATATAGCTGTCATCAAATACTGTAAGTACTTAAGCTTTTCTTGGTATGGTAGTGTCACTTATTACTGTGCATGAAACAGGTGGGTCTAGAGTTAATATATATATATATGCATTGTAGTAGTTTTTAACATTTAAGCACGGTGTACAACATAAAATTAAACATTATTTTTTAGGGGGGAAGAGAAATGAAGAGTTAATTCTACCCATTAACTCTTCTTTAAGCGTCACATTGCATCAAGACCAGGTATGATTCAAGATTCAAAAACTTAATTAATCCCATAGGGACATTTTTTACCATCTCGTCAGTCACTCTATGATTTTCTATATTTATATTTTGCTGTGTTATGCCAATGCACTACAGTCTGGAATAACTATGTACTAAGCTGGTATAAAATAGCATAAAGATCTTTGTGGTAAAATATTTCATTCATAAACAAAAATGAAAATATAACTGAAACATTGCTAGACAACATAAATACACAATGGACTTGCCTTTGAGTTCCTGGATGATGGGTCACAAATCACATATGATGTGTTGATATTGTGCAGCTCAAGTTGTATAATTTGACATAATATGTTTAAATTAGGTGATATAATTGTTTGTTTGATACACATCTGCATTTTAACTTCTTTTGTTTAGCTGAAAACAACCACAACAGCTGCGACCAGCAGATCATTTCAAGAGGATCGAATTTGGCTCAATGGAAAAGAGGAGGACATAAGTCACCCAAGACTGCAGTCCTGTCTCAGAGAGAGTGAGTCTTGTCTGTGATTTCTCAAAAAGATTTTTTCAATAGCAACTTTACTTGTTTAGTTCTTTGACAAAGTGTCACCCTTCATAGAGATTTTCATGGAAACCTGTCTGTGTTGTTTATTTGTCTTTAAGTAAGATGCAGGAGTTATACAGAGTTTAGGCATCTATGTCATTTTTCTGCCTCTTGTGTTTAGTTCGACGGTTGGCGAGGAAGAGACGTAATGATGGAGACCCTGGTGTGGAATCAACTTGTTTGTCTCATAAAGTCCATATCTGCTCTGTTAACAACTTCCCCACTGCTGCCGGACTCGCCTCCTCAGCTGCCGGATTTGCTTGTCTAGGTGAGTTTGTGTGTAAACTATGTTTAATGTGTTGCTGAAATTACACTAATACAGGACACTAGATTTTTGTTTTACCAATGTCAGTGTAATAAAAGTTCAAACTATATATCTAAGTCACTTGCTTTAAAACATGTCCAGTCACCAGTGAATAGCATTTTTGGCATCAAACTATATGTTTCATATGCTGACTTATCTCTTGCTGTACATAGTACCACTACGTTTTGTGTCTATTAAACTCAGTACAGTCTGCATTTCCATTGCTTTATATCTCATATTTCCCTCTGGCGCCATGTGTTGCAGTTTACACTCTGGCTCGGGTGTTTGGTGTAGAAGGCGAGTTGTCTGGGATTGCTCGGCAAGGCTCTGGTAGCGCGTGTAGGAGTATTTATGGTGGATTTGTCCAGTGGATCATGGGACAGCAAGACGATGGCAGAGACAGTCTAGCCCAGCAGGTGGCATCAGAGACTCATTGGCCAGAGCTCAGAATCCTTGTGCTAGTGGTAGGTCTGATTGTGTCAAATAGAGACTTCAAAAACAGAATGAAAGACTAATTGTGAGTTATTATTGAGTTGTCACATTGTGCTCTATTGCAAATGTCATGTAGTTTTTTTTTTACCTAGAGACTATATATGAAAGACTATTGTGTAACATGCACCGTTGATATGCTTCCTCACAGGCCAGTGCAGAGCGAAAGCCAATAGGCAGCACCTCTGGGATGCAAACCAGTGTGCAAACAAGCTGTCTCTTAAAGGTAGTTTGTTTACCACATAACACCACAATAGTTACTGCCACTACTGTTAGCCAAAGAGATTACCATACTTTTTATGTGTCTGCAGCACCGGGCTGAGTCTGTTGTTCCTGGCCGAATGGTAGAAATGATTGAAGCAGTGCAAAGAAAGGACTTCCCTGCATTTGCTGAACTAACCATAAAGGACAGTAACCAGTTCCATGCGACCTGCCTTGACACATACCCTCCTATTTTCTACCTTAGTAGTGTGTCACATCAGGTGATCAGCCTGGTGCACCGGTACAACAGTCACTACGGGGAGACGAGGGTGAGCAACCTCATGGTTCTGTTCCTGAGAAAGCATAGCATGTTTGAAATCCATTAGAACAACAGTATCTGTTCTTACATGTATCTCTCTAACTGTGGTCTTCTTACTTTTATGTCACTGCTACTGAGTGGGTGTCTTTTGTGTGAAACTGATTTTTTGAGAAGATATAATGAAGATGTGAAACTTCTGCAGGACTTTTCAAGCTGGGGAACAGGAAGACTTGCCTTTTTGTATGAGACTGTCGGTTTCTGTCCTTCCAGGTGGCCTATACTTTTGATGCAGGGCCCAATGCTGTGATCTTCACTCTGCAGCAGCATGTTCCTGAGTTTGTCCAAGTGGTTCAGCATTTCTTCCCACCAGAGACTAATGGAGGACAGTGAGTTGACAGCTCTCAAACATGCCTAGCTTTACTCCAGTTATCTGTTTAGTAGATTTATCCAGGTA
This sequence comes from Microctenopoma steveboyesi, assembly GCA_032359275.1. Classification (NCBI taxonomy): domain Eukaryota; kingdom Metazoa; phylum Chordata; class Actinopteri; order Anabantiformes; family Anabantidae; genus Microctenopoma; species Microctenopoma steveboyesi. The sequence goes on along the minus strand of JAUMHF010000017.1, from coordinate 4,956,880 downwards.
AATGTATGATTTGTCTCTGGAATGACTCCTCTTTGTAATGTGTCACTATTTGTTCTTACTCTGCAGGTTTATTAAGGGACTTCAAGTTAACCATGTTGCTCTGTCAGATGAGCTGAAACAAACTATTGGCCTAGAGCCAATGCCAAAGGGAATAAACTACATTATTAGTACAAAGGTACACATACAGTTTTTATATTCAGTTCATTTATCAGTTTAATCAGCAACTTAAAATCAGTCTGGTCGATATGCTATAGAAGGATGTGATATGTCAACTTTGTGAGAGATTGCAAGACAAGTTTAGATTGATGTCTCCATTTCCTTTTAACAGGCTTTTACTTAACACTGTGTTGCATTACTTCGGTTGAATATTGTGATATACAGAAGTTCCTCTGATTTACTGCAACACTTAAGAGTTGATCTAGTCTTTGACATCCAAATACTTTAGTTTACAGTTATGTTTATTTAGGTTTATATGTCATTGTAAGACACAATTTAATTAACTTGTAATGTAGATATTAAAACACTCCCAGAGGAGTTTTTTTGTTTTGAAACATCACTGACGTGATCTTGTTTTCTTTACCAGGCCGGACCGGGCCCTTCTGTTGTGGAGGATCCTGGTCAGCATCTGCTTGGATCTGATGGGATGCCTAAGAAAACTGTGTGATGCCCTGCAAACCTGAACAGACAAAGTTCCACCCAGCAATAATAAAGCCAATTCAGCAGAGATGAAATTTACAGTTCCAGTCATATTAAACTTTACACATCACATATGTAAATGCATCAAAGCATAGCAGTCTTTCTTTTTCTGTATCTATTCAAGCAAAATAACTATTTTGAATATGTGCATCCACATGTTTAGGGATTTTATATCAACTATTTAGTATTAAATTAAGTTTTTATTTTCATCCTATGAAAAAACATCTCAACATTCTCTACTTTAGTGATGTTCATCTTATTCTGAAAATCTGAATAAAGTATATTTTAGTCTATAAGCGGTTTTCTCTCTTGTTTTGTGGGCACTTAAAATATTCTTACATTACATTACATACATTTCAACAGTAAAGATTTTTAGCGACAGTTGCAGCTGACTGAAGTAGGTAAACATAAGGAAAAGCTAAAAATGCTAAATGTGCTTTGAATTCAGGATAGACATTTAAATATTAAACGCATTTCCTTATTTAATATTATTTAACCTGTGTTGCAAGTTTCCCTCTGGTTTATAAGCCTCTTCTCGCTGTTGCGCTGTACTTTTCAGAAATGACGCTTTAATTGGGGCCGGCTAACTTAAGCCCCGCCCCCCAACCTCAATATTTACACACGCTCTCTTCCTTGTACAAATATTCGAGGTTGCAGAGTGTACGTGAGTTGTTCTTTCTGCAGAGGGTCTGTTCAGGTGCAATGGGTCAAATAGAGTGGGCGATGTGGGCCAACGAGCAGGCTCTGGCTTCAGGTCTCAGTGAGTATAAAAAAGATAAAGACTAAGGGTTGTTTACTCAGGTTCATACTGTTATTAGCAAATGATTTAAAAAGAACATTTTACAGTAAGTCATGTCTTTACTTTTACTCCCCATTGTGTTTAGAGGTTGGTCTTCCTCATTAATTTGTTTGTTAGTTTCATAAATAATTTTAATTGTTTTTAAATTTTCTGGACTGTGTTTTAGTCTAAACTAATTTTAAAGTCCAGTCAAATTTCACATGGTCCTGTCACTGTGATTTAGTTTGCTTTAGGATTTAACTGTATCTTTCTGTTTTCCTTCTTTTAGTTTTGCTCACGGGAGGTGTTGTGGGTGTGGCTGGACAGTTCAGGGGCTGGCAGTTTGCTGCTTACTCAGTGTATCCTTTGCATTTATCATAAACCAAATGTATAGAGTTGAATTAGATTTTTTAATAGTATCGTTGTCAAAATATCAATTAATCTAGAACCCCCTTTCAACAACTGCATAAAAGTAACATGTTATAAGTTATAATCAGTGACCGGTTTAATCGGTAATAATCAGCAATCTGTCCTTGATTTACTATCTTATGGCTCAAACTAACATTTCTCAAATATTTCTGTCTCCATTTAGATGAAGCATTATATCTTGAAGTGGTGACAACATGGTATATGTAATTTTCTCAGCTGGCATTCTTATCTTACTGTGCATATATTCTCCAGACTATCAGAAACAATGAGTCCATTCATTCATTACTTTCCTGCTGAACCTGTTCAGCATCAGTTTTATAATTATGTGATTTAGTGAAGCCTATAAAATGAAACAGCCTTGACAGATAACTAGTGCAGCTGGGGTGTTTGTGTGTCTACTTGAGTATCCCAGAAGCAAGAGGGCCAAGGGCACAAGTGTGGCGAGAACGTAGGTGATGTTGCATATCTACACAGCATATGGCAGTGACGATTGTCTTATTTGCTCATTTCTGTCTCTTGTTTTTCCTCAGAGGCCAATACTGCTTCACTGTGTGTGTAAAAGCCTTTGGGCCATTAACAAGGAACTACTATGTCAGAGCATTTTTACACGCTGCGTAAGTTTATTTTGCTTTCCCTTGCCAAACCTCATTCCTTCCATTCACAGCAAGCCTGGTAAACAAAAGTGTTATCATTGTCATCTTCAATTCCTTTCCATCTTTTTAGGCTTGCTGTTCCGGGTGGTTTTATGCTTGCTACTGTACTTGGATGTGTTTGCCTAGGTATAACCAGCCTCATCTATCTCACAGTAAGTGGGTAGCATTTACCACATTAAACTCATCTCCAGCAGCTTAAATTTGTTCAATATAGGTACAGCTGTTAGCTGAAGCAGGAAGTTAACGGTTAATGGAACAAGATAACAGCAACAAGGAAGAGTCTGTTTCATTACTGGTACCTCTGTTGTGACATAGCCTTGTAGTTTTGAAATCTGACCGGTCACGGGTGTGATCACTTCTAAACATGGCAACAAACGTGATAAAGCTCTCCGGGCATCATTGTTTATAGCAGTGCAATTACAACTAAAACAACTGTGACCACACAACATCATCACCCTTTTACTGTTTTTGGTTCACTTGTGCTTTGCGTGATTGTATTAGCCCACTATTACTGACTTAATGAGTAATTTACGCTATCTCCTTGCTGTTCTAGGCAGCTATCCGAGGCGAGCACTGGGAGCCCATTCTTCCAAATAAGGAGGTCCGAAAGCCAGTTCCAGAAAGCATCAAAAACCCTCCTCAGAACCCACCCCCAAGACCTCCACCTGAGATTCGCAGGAAACGTGTGGATGACGTGGAGGGAGCCGCATATGACAACCCTGTTACTGTTTCTGACGAGTAACCAGTTCAAGCGCCTCATCTCATGTATCTCTAAACCAAACCCATCACAGTCAGTCACAGTGGGACATCACCAGATTCTAAAGGTATAGACTAATCTCTTAGCTAATTTAGCTAGTGACTGGATGTGTTGGGTCCATGACTTTTTACCTCAGTGTGCTTGGAAATATATTTAATAGAGAGAAAACATGAGAATTCATTGAAGGATGACTAATGTTACTGTTGTATCTTACTTTTGAACAAAAAAAGGAATGTGACGGGAGATCGATCAAATGGGAAAGCTGCTATGTGGCAATCAAATCTAAATGTTGTCATCTTAAGAAAAAAAATGTTCGTATTTTCTTCTGCTGTAATACACACGTAAACCTGTTTTCTGCTCCAGCCACCAGTTGCTGTTTTGCACCCACTGCATTGTATTTTCATGCCTAGATAGTACAATGACTTAATATTGTATTTACTATAACTTTTAGCTATTAAATTGGCATGTTGGTTTTTGGCTGTAAAAGACCGATTTTAACCATTCATTATTTTGTTCTCTATGCTATGTAAATAAACCATTTGTGCTGAACGTTTGCTTTGGAAAATTATTTTAGGTAATGACATTTGCTACTTCCTCCTTTCGCAAACAAACTGAATTTCATTACAGCAGGATTTCCCTTGTTCATCTGAGTGGGTTTTGTTCTCACTGTGTTTATTACATTTCCAGTCATTGTGGGCTTGGGGTGCAAAAGCTATACGATTAATCCATCTGACCTAACTGCTAGTTGTCAGACACATTTTGGGCACACTGGTGTCATTTCTGTCTTGAGTTTCTTTTCTGTTGGTCACAGTTGACCTGTTGAGCAGCTGGAGTCTGTGTGGAAACTAAAGGTGAAATGGTACTGCTTCCTCATTTTAGTTCAGTTACTTGAGTTGCTGTAATATTTAAGTACACCACCATTGCACAGCACTTATTTGATTTATTATCATTTTGTATATCACATGTATGTGTGATGTTGAGTCTCTCTTACTGATTGCACTATATAGGAGTGATTTTAGGTTCACTGTACAGTGTGTACATTAACAATTAACTAATTGAATCAATTCAGAGATTTACATTAATATTAGTACAGCAGAATGCCTGAATTAATACATACATTCGCTGTGTCTTTAATAAATAATTATTTTTTTAATAAAATATATTTTCCCTTGTGCAGCGTTGGGCAGATTTTTTTTAACTTGCCTCGTCATGAAGTTTCATGTTAATGCTGCCACCTCCTGTTACATTTAAATACTGCAATCAAAGAAGAAAATAATAGAATAATGTGCATTTTGTGTTGTCATTTTACACAAGTACAATATGCAGAGGTGTCAAGTACATTTACTTCGGTACTGTACTTCAGTAGATCTTTCAGGTATCTGTACTTTACTTAAGTATTTATTTTTCTGACGACTTTTTACTTCTACTCCCTACTCTAGATAAATATCTATACTTTCTACTCCTTACATTTTCAAAAATGACTCGTTATTTCCATTATGAAAACAATACATCAAAGAACTATTAACGAAACGGGAAAAATCCTCCGAAGAGGACTCATAGTGACGAGAAATCACAATCATTTGTCTTCCAGCTGCAGCGAACGTAAAGGGAAACATATTCACGTAAAACGTTTCCTGCTGCTCACACATGAGCTGTGTTCACTTCAACCTAGTTATATTCCGATCGGAACATAAAAAAAAGTACGTGATCCGTGAAAAGGTATGTGATCTCTGATCTCCGCATTTCACTTCATAAAAGCTGATCACCTGTGGCACATATTTTAGGGCATACAGAGGATCTGAGTGCGCCACCCCAACCCCACCCCCCGAACACACGCATTCCTTTACACTGCAAAACACTACAAACTGCAGACCTGTTGAAGAGAGCCCGGAAATAACTTCTAATGTGATCTGACACTCTACAAAAAGTCTAATTAAATCAAATTCGCCTGACTTCTTGGGATAGGGTGGGGGTGTGGGGGTGTAATCACACACTGATTACACCCCAGCGTGGGGTGTGGAACGTCCCCCTTTTACGGAGGGGAGACACTGGTAGTTATAAGCAATAAACATTAGATATAATATTAGGTTATGTCAGGTCTCATTTTGGAGCATTATAATTTAATACCACACATAACACACCAATCTGTACCTATACTAATTTAGAAAATGTATAATCCAAACGATTGATATCAGTGATCATTGGTAATCGCCAGCAAAAAACCTGACTGGCACATCCATAGTTTAATCTATATTATCCTGTCTGAAATTTGGTTTAAAGAAAAACTAGACAGTATCGAAATTTGTCAATAACCCCCCTACATACTAACACAGTGCAGGTTGTGAACACAGGTTAACACCTCTGACAATATGATTAAAAGCAGCCCCTGGAGTGCAGACGTGTGTAAAACACACAATAAAAATGGTGCTATATACACAAGGGAAGTCAAAATAAATAACTAAGTAGTTTCTTATATACAGTGAGATGTGCAGTGTGGGTTATTCCACATTATTTAATATATTTCACAGTAATGATGATCTCAGTAGTGGGGGTTGGACACTAAGAGTGATATTGCACAGTATACAGATATACTGATAAGATGTCATTACAGCTTTCATAAAGCTTTGAAACACTATCTTTGTTTTATGTGCTGATATATAGCAAAATTGTAGAATCTGTTAAAAGTAACACAATTAAGATAAAAAAAAAATTGAATAAAAAAGACTTTAACCCAGGACAGTAATTAAATTAGAAAATGAATTGTGTTATGAAATGATGATGAAAGCAAATATGTTTGAAACATATAAACTACTACTATTACCACCACATGTTATGTTCCATTCTTCTTAATTCATTGTAGATATAAGGGTTTTTTGTATGATTTAGTATTTGACCATGGATATTTGAGCATTGGTACATTTACAGTGATTATTTAGCAGTGCGGGTGAAGTTCGTGTTACAAATTGTAGATGTGATTTTTCACTTGCCCTGTAGGAGGCAGTCGTGCGCCCAGGAGAGTTGGAACATTGAGAAAAAAAGAAGAAACGTAAGCCAATGGAAATGATCTGCATTTCTTCTCTGTCTGACAGCTACTTAAAACTGTTTTATCCATATCATAGAAGTGAAGCGTGAGTTGTGGACTATGTCTACTCGGGCTCTGCGTAGGCTCAAAGGGAAACAGCGGGGTCAGGAGGCCTTGGAATTTGGCGAGCTAACTTCTGGTGACAGCCCAGTAGAGCAGGCTGAGGGCGAGGAGGACCGGCTGGACACGGCTAATGTTTCTCCTCCGTCCAGACGGAAAGGCAGCAGCAGAAATGCAAATAAAAACAAAGCCCAGAAAAACTTCAGCAACATTTATGAATTGGTAAGGCGATAATACAGTTCTCCAACGACATGTTAGCTGCTTTCACATAACGTTAGTGTCCTGCTACATGTTTACAGCGAGGGGACTTTTGCTAATACATGCTAACCGTTAGCGTTAGCTCACTTCTCTGTTTATTTAACCCTCATGCTGTGTTCATTTCATGCTAAACAATATAGTGTTCCCTTGTCAAACATGACCGTTCCATCAAGACCTTAAAAATGTAATAATGTATATATTATCACTATTTGTTCCGTTAGATATTTATATCAACTTTAGATCTTGTAAAAATTACGGGTTTTGAACTTCTATTTGTTATTAAAGGCCTGTGGTTCATTGATCTCACATAAAAAGTGCATGTTCCAGGCATAACTTGTCCTGGCATCACATGTTGCTCTATCTTGTTGCCATATTTAGACGACTTGCTTATCTGCACGTCTTGGCATATACTGTTTAAACTGTAAACTTTCATTAACAATGTGTTAAAGATGTAGATGAATTGAAAGTATGTAAAAAAGCTCATGGATTTATGAAGCAAAGGGGCACTCTAGTTTGGTTCTTTAGTTTGGGTTATTTATCACAACAGTAAGCTGTTTACGCCAACCAGTGAAAACTAAGATTTTTTTAGGGTCCACATTTATAAAGCTTACGAATTTTACTTTTTTACTAGATATGTGATGCCGACGAGACGGAAAAGAACTCAGCCGATGAAGAGGCAGATAAAGCAGATGGAAATAAAACAAATGATACAGATACAAGGGATAACGGAAACCCTGGGAGGCCAGAACTGAGGGAAAATGAAGCATCAACAAAGGTAAAGATAGAGGAAGACTTTCTATGATTCTTCGTTATAATTTAAATATTGTGTAAACTAAATGTACACCATTGCATCTCTCATCTCTCTTTTCTACACCAGTCTTTGCCTGCAGACAAAGTTAAAAGGAAAAAGAAAAAGAAGAAGACCAGAGTAACATCACATGGTGGACAGGTATATTTGTTAAGAAGTGAATCTATGCGTGCTCTGAGAGCACACTGCTGTAAAACTATAAATAGTGTTAATATTTATTGTATAGAATGGGTGGGGAAACTTATTTATAGATGTACCTTAAATTAAATTCCAAAGACAGAAGGACACAACCAGTTAGACACCTTCATATAACTCAAGTTTATTTTATTTTATTTGTGGCAGTTGAACAACAACTTCATGTTATCTTATTTAATTAATTTAGTTTTTTAATTACTTCTCTCCCTGGTTTAAGGAAGCTGTACCAGATGATAACATTGATTTATTGCTGGAGAACTTGGAGCAGTCCAGTGGTCTGAGTTTGCAAAATGAGGATTGCGGAGGATCTGACAGAAGATCAGTGCTACATGTGGAGCATAGGTGAGGAGCCCAATCTCTGTGTAGACTGAATAGATTAAGGGTAAATTGTTACAGCCCAGAATTGACTTGATAGCTGGTCTTGTCCTGTGCACAGCTGACTTGGTAAATGTTTTAAAAGTATAATTTACAGAACATAGGATAGTGATTTCTAATTGTGGCCATGTGGTGGCACTCGGCTCACAGAAGTTAAGCAAACTGAACTGAGGACTATTTATCTCAGGCTGCAGTGAATCACACAGTAACAAAAAAATAAAAGTGTTGCATAATGTGCAACACACCCCAGTGGCCCAGTTAAATGTCTGTGCAGACATTATGTCACGGTAACTACTTTACCATTTATCATTGGTATTGCACTTCATATAAACTCCAGTTTCAGTGGCACTTTTTAGAATCATGATAAATATCAAGTCACATATATGTCACATATTCTTCTGTGTTAATTCATTAGGAATCTCAACCCAGAGACGGAGCTAAAGAGGTATTTTGGAGCTCGAGCTGTTCTTGGGGATCAGAGGTAAAAGAAAATTAAATTAAAAGTCCCTCTGTATGTACACAGAGTATTTTTGTGCTCATTGCTTTTTCTTGACAGACCTCGCCAGAGAAACAGACAGTTTCACCGTAGCACCTGGATGGCCGTTCCCAAGGATAGCTGGCCTCGCTTCAGTCGCCCAGGTAGGCGTTTTCTTACAGAAATGAGTCATTTGAGGCTGACACTGACTTTTTGTACACCATGTTTTAATTCTAAATGACAATCACATTAACAGTCCTAGTTGCTTTTATGCATTTTTCCTTTAAAGAAAGACTGAAAAGACCTGTCATTCCTCTGCCAATTTAGCACCACCCCTGTGTTTCCCCAGGGTTTGATATATCATTAATAAACTGTAGAGATGTGTTGAGGTCATGGTGTATAGCATTTTTCAAAAACTCCTGAGCATAATGACCAGTTAATTGCTAGCTGGCATGCAAACACACACAAACCTTTTGGACTATGTATAACATCAGAACCAGAAAGCCTTTGTTGTCATTGCAGCCACTGTTGCAATGAAATTAGTTGGCACTCCAATGTGTATGTGTGAGAGACATACACTTTAACAACCAATTCCGTTTTATTTGTTGAATTCTACGATTCCGTCCACGTTTTACGCCTTGTGGAAATCAAAGGGCCCTGAGTGTGAAATCACCAATATGATCTAGCACGTCCTGCATGTTTTTACAAAGCTCTTCTTTGATAAATTCTGTCTTCAATTCACCACACTCAAGGAGAAGTCGATTTCCAGTTATTAACACAAATACTCCCTTTTTGCTTTAAATAAATAATGTTTGTTAAGCAATGAAGTTGTTCATTTTAAAAGTAATGGTGCTAAGGTAAGTTAAAAGGTTGTTAATATGCATAATCTTTCATATCGACCTTCTGTGTCTTTTTTTGTGTTCTTTTTAACTTTCCAGGCATCTCAATGACTTTACTGGAGTCAAAGGACAGTATTCATTACTTCACCTTTGAGCACAGCCGGGACTATCAACAAGTACAGTTCAAGTTTCTGGATGCTGTCGAGTCTATGGATCCCAACAACATTGTGGTAAAAAGGCTCATCCTCTGCTGCGCATGTTGGTGTCAGACGTGTTTTATTCTTTGCTGCAACATGTGACTGTACTGTGCCAACTCTATTAAATTATCCCAGAGAGTTTTGTAAGTTTGTATGCACAATGATTCATGTGTCCGTGTGACAAATCTATACTAGCACAGATGGTCTCAGTCATTGTGAGCACAAGTTTTTCCTTTCTTTTGAATGTATTTTTTTTTGTACAGGCCTTGCTACAGCTTAACCCCTACCACATCGATTCGTTGCTGCAGCTCTCTGATGTCTGTAGAATACAGGAGGACCAGGAGATGGCCCGGGACCTTATCGGTAAGGATCACGGATACTTTTCGTACACTGTTTAAACAGAACAGAATCAGGTCCCGACATTGTGTAGAGTTGGGCTTTCACACATGATTCCAGTCAGATGCATTCTCACTTAGGAATCTACTCTTTATTTGATTTGTTATAAGCGTGTATAGTAATATGCCCGGTATAAAAAACAGTCTCAGCTTACCTGGTCTCTGTGTTCTGCTGTCCACACAGGCTGCACTGATGTAGTGAAGGAATATGAATAATAACTGTAACGTATTTGTTTTTCAGAGAGGGCCTTGTACAGCTTTGAGTGTGCTTTTCACCCTTTATTTAGCCTGACATCAGGTACCAGCAGACTTGATTATCTGAGGCCAGAAAACAGGTTTGTTTTTATCATTTGTGAACCTCAGTATTGTTTTGTAACTGATGTTGCGTTTCGAAGACTCCACCATCGAACCATTTGTCTGGGTAATCTCTGTTCTCAGGGCTTTTTATCTCGCTCTCTACAAGCACATGATGTTCCTGGAGAAGAGAGGATGCCCACGGACGGCTCTAGAGTACTGCAAACTGATCTTGAGGTACAAAGAGAAAAGCAGGAAGCCTGGGAAAACAGACTGTAGAGAAACATTTGTTTGTTCTCTATTTTGAATTTTAGTCATTACAATGTACAGTGTTCTCTTTGTTACTAATTTATCAACTCTCCGAGTTTTTTTGATTGCTCTTCCATTCCGACAGAAGTAAGGTGGCCGTTTAGACGTCATTTCCTCTCTGTTAAGTCTTTAGTTTCTTTATTTAACATCACACTGAGAAGCATTACATAGGATCACATGGCTTGCTCGCTAGACAAAAACAACTCTTATTTCCCTGAAATAAGTAACCACAGATAGCAGTCATCAGACTTGGAAGATATTCTTCTAACGCTGTTAACCCGACTATTAAATTTGTATTGTGCCAGTGGTAATTTCTGTTCCGGCACAGTGAGAGGAGCTTAAAATAAAATATTTTGTCTGTTGCAGGACATGGTTATATCACCTTCCATTCCGTGTGCAGTGTGATGGCACATACTGAGTTATGCCTCAGGATTATTTATGACATGGACAACAAGTGAATCTGTGTTTTAGGCAGGGCCTTTTAACTTCCTGATCTGTGCTGCTTTATTGATAGTGTATTAAAGTAACATAATGAAATACAGGCTAATGGAAGATTGTTGTTAGTTATTGTTGATGTAAGTTTGGACAAACGGTCCCCTTCCACCCTTTGATGTCATTTAAGATACCACTTACATAAGGCTTTATACTCACTTCCTATTTAATACCACCATCACTTGAAGTTTACAGCCTTACAATAATTTCTCCTTATCAATGGTTTCTATCAAACTTCGGTTTCCGGAGCAGTGTGGGAATAAACTTCTCTCTATGTAGTGATATAATCAGTTTGCAAACATGAAAACAGAATGTGCAGTTTGAAGTATGTCTTACATGGTAATTTTGATATGGTTAACATTCTCCGTGTACTCTTTTAAAGTGAAAGAGCCATAACAATGACATGTTTGCATGTTTTCTTCTTCTGCACTGATTACATTTGGTGCGTGCTGCACTACTACTGATTACATTGTGCTGGAATTTAAAGGGAACCAGAACTGTCAGAAGCTGTTTTGTGCACAACTGGTTTTCTCTGTATATATTTATATAATGTGTAAGGCCTTAAACCTTACACTGTAAAGTGCCTTGAGATAACTTTTGTTGTGAATTGACTCTACATAAATAAAGTTAAATCTCTGTGGTCCTTATCAGCAGCCAAAGCTTAAAATCGAAACTTAAAAAAGTGGACACGTTTAAATCAAACACGAATATCAGAAAACCAAAAAAATGGCAGAGCAGTGTTTCTTCTGGGTTAAGGGTTAGTATTTTATATTCCACCTTAAGTGTGGGATGTGACATGAGTTGTACTTGGATTTAGATTTTTGGTCGTGTCTCAACACTAATCATTTGTTTTTGTTTGTTCTGTTAGTTTGGACCCAGACTCCGACCCACTTTGCATGCTCCTGCTCATTGATTTCTTGATGCTGCGATGCAGAGAGTGCCAGTCTCTCCTCCAGTTAAATCAGGACTGGGAGGTAAAGTTCGCCGTCATGTGCACATCCAGTTCGAAGATGACCTTCCAGTCCGACACAGTAATGTTTGTGTGTGTTTCAGGAACACAGAAATCTGTCCCAGCTGCCAAACTTTTCGTTCTCCACTGCACTTTGCCATTTCCATCTCAGTCAGCAGGAAGATATGGATCCAAAGGAAAGTGAAAAACAACGACACAAAGCTGATCAGATGCTACAGAATGCCCTCATCATGTTCCCTGGAGGTTTGGAAATGAATGTTTAGAAATGATTATGCATTACCCTTCAGTAACTCTTTTACTATGTATAGTGGGACTAAACTTTACCTGTGTCTCTGTACATGTTTTCTGCAGTGCTGATCCCTTTACTGGATCTGTGCACTGTGCAACCAGATGCCACAGTCACATCACATGACTTCTTTGGCCCGAAGAGTCAGATAGGGTAGTGTATGCGTCTTGCTTTATGCATAATGCAGCATTTATTGCCATGAAATGTAACTGTGTTGTAGTAGTATGTCATGCTGTTGTTAATCACTCATCTTCATCCTCCTGTCTTGCCTTTTCAGTATGATTAATTACATATTTCTTTTACTCTCTATCTCCAGGCAGCCCCCAGCCCTGGCTGAACTAATGGCTCTGTATGTGGGGAGGACATTCCTCCTGTGGAAGGAGGCAGCAGTGATGCTTTGGTTGGAAGAGTCTGTGAAAGAGGTGCTGCGCCGAGTTGATGCCAAAGACCCTCTAGTTGAGGACTGTCAGAACAAGTAAGATCTCTATGATGCAGTGATCTGCCAGTTAAAAGTCTCATTTCTCACTTCTCAGTAATAGAGACATTTAATGCTGACATTTATGCAAACAAAAGCTTGAGAACCACTGGTCTAGTCCATAGAGGCCCACCTTGCAACATTTAGGACATTAAGCATATGCTGCTGATGTCTTAGTGCCAGACCCCACAGGTCTGGTGAAGTCCCAGCCTTGATGGCTCAGAAGTGATTTGGTATTAGTGTCCATGTTTCCAATTTAAAGAGTCTCTAATAAACTATACTCCTACTGTCTTTAACACTAAGATTCTCTGTTCCAGGAGAAAGCAGCGGTATCAGAGTGCGCCAAGAAACATCCACCGCCATGTCCTCCTCTCTGAAATCAAGGAAGCCACGTCGAGTCTGCCTCTAGTAAGAAACAATCAGCAATTTTCATCCTGTTTACTCACTAATGTGTCATAGCCGTCAATAAGGTCTTCAGGATTTCAGTGATAATTCTGAGTTGTGAGTTTGGTTAAGTCAGAGGTGTAGAATAAATTTATATCACTGTCACTAAAAAACATATGACTTTTCACTCCCTCCCCCTTACCTGAATAATTCCTTAATCTCTGGACTCGCGTGTCTCTGAAGACAGAGCTCTCGTAATGCTTATTTGTTGGATATCCTCAGGAGGTGACCACTCAGCCTGTAATGGGCTTTGACCCTCTGCCTCCACTGGACTCAGTTTCATCATATACGCGGCCACAGAGGTATTGGAGGATCCCATTAGATCCCATTGTACAGTCAAGAACATGTTGTTTTTAAAGCGTCAGTTCACTTGAATACTTTAATTGGACCTTTATCCGTGTGTCTGCACTTAGGCTGCGTGTGGGTGCAACCAATGAGAGTACACTGTCGCTGTTTTTCCGCTCCTTGCTGCCAAACTTCAACCTTCAGGTGAGTAACATGGATCAGGAGAGTGTGGCCTGCGTATTTGTGTGTAACATTTACATGTTATTTTTATTATGCTGTCCATATCAGTTATAATTTCTGAAAGATGTTAGTTCCAGACACATCCTGGTACTGCCGCATAGACATTGAATAATAAAAGAAATATCCTAGGACACTAATAGGAAACCCATTGCATGTATGTGGGGACATCATGTGATTAATGTCTATAAGACCCCACATTCAAGCAAAACTGAGTCTGTTATTAATTCACTATAAACTGACTGATGTAATAAACAAAATGTCTTCTTTGTGCTTTGAGTTCTCTCAAAGTTACTGTAAAAATAATTGGAAGAACAAGATGAAAATCTAACTTTACAACGAGCAGACGCACCCGTTCAGTAGCGGGGCTGGTGGAAGCATCTGAACGGGCTAAATATCTGGAAACATCTTACCACACATCCTTGACTGATGGAATACTTCCTCCAAATATTAATGCTTACCCTAAGGGTTTGACAAATGAACAATATCAGAGAAAGCATATGACAAATTCATGAAGCACATTTATGAAACACAAAGTCGCTTGTGTCCTCGGCTTCGCTGTGACTTTGATCTTTATTTTTAGTGCCAAAATTGCTACAACGTGCAGCCAGTCCCTCGGGCGCTGGTACATTTGCAGATATTTTTTTAAAGGAAACAAAAAGACAAAATCATCTGTGGTGTCCACAGTCCCAGAATCCTCATGCACTCATGTGGGGAGTGTTTGCTCACAGGACACATTTACAGCTTGATGTTTTCACGCTGTTATGCTACGTATGCAGAGCAAGATGACCCGTACACCGTTAACTCTTTTGTGGCCTATTGTGTAAGTTCTTCTTAAGCATAGACAGCATTGACTATACTTAACAGTCGAATTGCTAGTATTTGATCAAGACGACGTTGGAAGTAGATTAGCCCCAAGGCGTGTTCCTAACAGGATGGCTCCATCCAGCCTGATCACGTTAGGCCCTTATAGAGCGGAAGAGATGCAGTATAATAAAAACAGGATGAATAAATATTGTCCAGCCAAGGAAGACAAAAACGTTCTGTTTACTGTTACAATAGTTTAATGTCTGAAAGCAACATAATGTAATGTAAAATAATACAAAACAACGCTGGATTACCATAGCAGCTTCCCTCAGCACATATACAGTAGTATGTCCTATTTAACAAAGTGTCAAAGTGAATGGGATTCTTGTGTTTCGACTCGCAGCATAACAAATTTGATAGTCTTCTGAAACGACGTTAGAGAGCAACTACAACACTAACGGTGAACCCCACAGAAACAAATAACACTCTTGAATGGTGACCGTACCATTATATAGATTGTTAATGTGTGTCTCTCTTGAAGGGAGGGCAGGGACAGGAGGATGATATGGAAGTGGCTCGAGCTGGTCAGGAGCTGAACCAGGAAGTGAATCGTCTAATGGTGGCAATGAGAGACATGCTGGCAAACATAAGGTTTCAGGAGCCGCCGAGGGAAGACAACCCTTACAGAGATGAAGAGGAATGGGACTGATGGAGGGGAGTCAACCACAAAGAAATAAAAATGAAATGATACTAGAAATTCTGAAAGTATTTAATGACATGTGTAATAATGAAAATGAGATGAACGTAAACAACGATTCCAGAATACTAAAGTAAAATACGGGGTGCTTCTCTTCAGGTTTTCATGTTTATGAACGGACCGTTTTTTTTTGTCAGTTAATCAGAAGGAAAGTTTTTATTCTCTATTTGTTGAGACAACAGCTCCTGTCGCCTGTCACTTAATACTCGTCATTTTCAGTTCAGCACAAAGAAGTGGATAAAGATTGAATTAAGTCTGTTGAATGCAGTTGTTGCTTTATTTGATTTTGGAAAAAACGTATTTAGCGCCAGTCAAACTGTCTTTGACTTGAGATTTACTTTGGGAATAGACCATATTTAGTTAGTCATCTGCCTTTTGACCATCTTTTATTTTAGAGAAAGGGACTTAATAATTGCTGCTGAACTACATTCAACTTTTTCGTGGACTGAAAAGTCTAATCTGTGAAACTCTTTAAATAACTGTATTCATTCAGTCTTCCATGGTTTTTATAGGCTTATGGTTTGGTATCAGATAATTTACTGAAGCATAGCAAAAAAATGGAAGAAACACGGATGAATGATATTAACTATTTGCACGTGAACAGTAATTAATTGCATCACAGTAGAGTAGAAAATAGTATAAAAGTAATTTCGAGTGGACTTCGAGTGGACTGCAGCATGTTAGGATTGGAGACTTCTCGGTATGTGATGTACTCCGTGTTGACTGGGAGGTCACTAGGTGTTGATTGACGTCTCAACCGGACACTCTGGTTTTTGCGGCTGAAGAATCTGTCTTATGACTTAGGTATTTTGTCCTGAGGCAAACTTCTCACACAATAAGATGTCACATAAGAATACAAATGACCAAACTAACTAGGACTGTCTTTTTATTTTTGTAGTCCAAGTACTACTTCCTTCTTCGATCCTGCAGCCACGTGATGTGTGTAACTGTACTTAATGATTAAATTATGTCATTGTTCTTAGTTCACCTGGAGCTATATGGTTGAGGTTGAGAAGTTTCCATGTGATCCGTGTGAAATATAGAAAGGCTTTCATATTGGTGCCACAGAAAGAGCTGCAGTGTGTGGTGACGGTTCCCTCCATCTCCCAATCGATTTTACTCTGAGTAGATATTCTGTAGTAAAAATCAGCATATTATAAATTATAAATTAATTCTAGTTTTATTTGTCACATAGAGAGTTACACGGTGTACAACATGCAGTGAAATGTGTCCTGCATTTAACCCGCCCCCCTGGGGGAGCAGTGGGCAGCTACATGCAGCTAATCCTGTAAGATAAATATAGTGGAGTAAAAAGTGCAACATTCCCTCGTAGATTATACATGGAAGAAATATAGTAAAGTAAAAGTAACATAAAATGGAAATACTTCCATATGAAGGTAAGTAGGCCAACCTTGTTTGAGTAAATGTACCGCTGGATGTATGTCGTCTTCAGATTTCTAATCTCTTCACGGAGCTGGTTTCTCTTCATACATAATACGAGGTTCAGCCGTCGGAGAAACGTCTCATCAAACACTGCTCCAAAAGTAAACTCCAAGAGTATAGTATGAAGTGAGTTAAATGTGTGGTATATTGATCTGGTCAGTTAAGTAGCAGGGTGTTTTAATCAGTTGTCAGCTGTTTTGGTGTTAATGAAATTACCAACAAAAAGGGCAACAATGATATGTCCCCAGTCACAGGACTTCATCTTTTTTACCTGCTTCAGAATCAGAATATCTTTATTGTATTTGTAACACGTACAACAAAATTAAATGCAGTCCTTGCATTGTAGCTGTGGAAGTGTCTTCAACCCATTAGCAGAACCTACATCTGCTCCTTTGTGCACAGATTACCAGGATGCTCTTGCCAGAGCCCCACGAAGTGACCTCCAGCGCGCCACTGGCGTGAATGTCTTTAACCAAACCATTAGAACTGATGCTCTGGTCAGGATCTGGGAGGAGAGACCCCAGGACATCCTCTGTCATATCATAAGGAGCATGTAGGGGGCATATAAACTACTGAGTACAACTCTAAGTAGCTGCAATGACGTTTCAGCAACTTGAACTCGTCTGCCTCGTCAGATTTACAGTTTAGATTTCTTGGTGAGGTATGGCAAGCACTTTTAACATTTAACAGTCTTTACTCGTCTTTACTCTTTTATCTGCAATTGATATTTCACTAGTCAAAAATCGAATTTGAGATAAGATCTCTTCTAAATGGGTTGAATTAGAGATATCTTTAACTTGATTAAGACTAGTCGGAATTCAATTGTAGATACGTGAACTGAGAGTTTTGACTGGTCAAAATGTAGTTCAAGATATCTATCACAATACAGTCAAAGTGACGCAGTAGATGCCTTTAACTCGACTTCTGACTAGTTAAAAGTGACGCAGTAGATGTCTTTAACTCGACTTTTGACTAGTTAAAAGTGACGTAGCAGATGTGTTTAACTCGACTTTTGACTAGTTAAAAGTGACGCAGTAGATGTCTTTAACTCGACTTTTGACTTGTTAAGTGACGCAGTAGATGTCTTTAACTCGACTTTTGACTAGTTAAAAGTGACGCAGCAGATGTCTTTAACTCGACTTTTGACTTTTTAAGTGACGCAGTAGATGTGTTTAACTCGACTTTTGACTAGTTAAAAGTGACGCAGTAGATGTCTTTAACTCGACTTTTGACTAGTTAAAAGTGACG